>WSXT02088904.1:0-26061 GCA_011762715.2 Neuroterus valhalla
ATCATAATTAGAGCCAAAAACTCGAAAAACCCATTTTTTCACTTATGGGAGTTTTTTGGGACCCTATAAAACAGACTCATGTGGGTGATCACGGGGTTTGCGGCACCTCTAATTTTTTTTTTTCAAAACAAAAAAATATGCATTTTTTTTTTGTGGATTCGAACACAATTCCGGGCGTTTGGCATACAAATTCAGGAAAAATTTTTTGTAATGCATTTTTGGACCATCCTATTGCACAACCTATGAAATGTATTCAAGTCGAGCAATCGTTTTTTTGAAGATAATGCTTTTTGTCTGTTTGAAGATAAGAATCTTTTACCTCCCTGGTACTGTACAAATATTTTTGGTGCAACTTCATGCAAGAGAAGTGACCACTTCACTTCACTTCACTTGCCCTTACGTGCACCCTGAAATCTCATAAACAGGGAAGCTACCCTTTCACTTTGTAACCCGATTTGCTCATCAAATCTACTTCAGATTCTTATACATTTTATTTGTTGAAAAAAGAGACGTTTTTACAGTGAAAAATCTTCCCTTTGATTTTCCATCGAACATTCAGAGCAGGGTATTTCCAATATAATAGCAAAATAACTTGCACCATGCACTTTTGAAACGAAATCCGCGTTTGCACTATATGAATCACTAACAGGAAGATCGTACTTTTTTTAAGTACCTCTAATCAATGCAAGTCGTTCTACTTTGTTCGTGATGTTATATGCATGTAATAAAAATCATAGTTTAGAAACATCCCTGGAATTATATCTCAGGTTTAATTTCAAATTATTATTCCCTTAGCCCAAAATCGAGCTGAAAATAACATTTTTGAAGAGTTTGATTCAGAATCAAAAAGTTCTTGAGCCGATCATTAATCACGTTCGCTTTTTGCATATGTTAAACTTCCTGAGAAAGTTCCCTGGCATACCTTTCGTTCAATCAAAGTCTCCTGATTCCATTCCAAGTTTATGTTTTTTGAGATGAAAAACACAAATTTATTGCCGAAAAATATTACTGTTTAAAACAAATTTGGTAATAACATCATCTATGCTGATATCCCAATTACTACAAATGTTTTACTATGAATTAAAAAAGATCAAAACGCGATACGAAAAGTTTGAAATTGAAAAGGACCTTTTCTGTTTCATAGGCTTAATTCTATGTTATTCCATATTCAAAAAGTTTGAATCAACAGAAATATTGTGTTACCCGAATTTGATACCAGTAAACCGAGAAAAGCGAATGGCAGTTTTTACATACAGAATCCGTCGCAACACGAATCATTATTGCAGTTATCCTACTATAGCTTCTACAATAATATTATGGATTTATCCTCATTAAATTCTAGTTTGCTGCAAGAATATCAACTTTATTATTCACAATTAAAATATTAATAATACTTGATGATACAAACATTTCGGAGATCCAGTCATTTTCAAAATACACCTTCATACTAAAGTTGTTTCAAGAATTGAAAGAAATGAAAACTTATATTTTCCTTGAACCCTTACGGCACATCCAGATTTTTATTAATAAAAAATGTTTATAACAATGCAAGCCTTCAACGCTACCTTCTTCATTAGGCTATTCTATAGGAAGAAACCGAAGGAACAATGAGTATGAATATAAATTCATGATAATTTTAGAACGAATACAACATAATTATAATGGTTTCAGAAGTTTTCTTACCATGACGTTGAGCAAAGCATCTTGTATGTAAATTTATCAATGTTTCAGGTGAGAGAGTTAAAAAATAGGTTTTGAGCCTCTCTTAATCCGAAACAGTTGAATTGCGCTGTTTGCTAGTAAAATTGTATTGTTTGAAAATGTCAGAAGTCATGCACTGGAGTTCAGATAAAAAATTGTTTGAAGCACCGAATAGTGCTGTTTCAAGCAATCAAAATTTAAGACTTAACAACTTTTTCATAATTTCAAGCCTCAAACCTCAAAATTGCAGAATTTACTTTGCAAACTACAGCAAATAAAAATAATACGTATTGTTAAAATTTAAACAGAGGGACTGCATCCAGCTGCGTTTAACTGTTATTCAACCGCTGAATTCTTTTTATAAAATGTAGCTTCGATTAACTGTTCACATAAAAACCGACAAAAAAATAAACAAACAAATTTTCGCCCTCTAATCTATATACTTGTACCTATTCAAGCGATTTATACATCTCAGAAAATGGAAGATTTTGAGGACATTTAATTTTAAACCCTTCAAATTCAAAAACCTCAATTAAAAAAAAAACTACCAAATTTGGTTGCTGTTGATTTAACTATTTCCAAACTCAAGAAATTCCTCACTGAAAAGTTTGAGAATTGAAATGATAAATTCCTAACCTGCTACCGAATATTTCAAAACTTCAAGACTTCAAAGGCTCCAATCAAAAAAACATTTTGAAAGCTTAAAAATTATAGCACTCCAGTCAATAAAAAAAATGCGATAACTCTTAAATATCGAAAGGATCCGTCAGTAGCACGCTATTTCGATTGAGAAATATCTTTGAACATAAAATTAGAAATGAGGGTTTATAGTACATAACACACATTGCGGTCGATAGATTTTTTTCCGAAAGATCGTTTTTTTTCGCAAAAAAAAATATTTGAAAAAGTGTGTAAACAAAATTTCAATCAAAACATGAAAAAAGTGAAAATTTTCTCGAATCTTTAAGCATTGAGATTTCGTGAAGTTATTATCTATTGGAAGAAAATATGTTCTAGTATTATTAAATTTTTCGGGAATTCTTCGATTTTAATATTCCCTGTTCAATAATTTTTTCAATCAAAAATTTATACTCGCATTTAGCATCGCCATATATCAGAAGCAAGTTTCTATTTTTTCAAAAAATGAGGAATAATATTTCTTGCATTCGTCCGAAGGCGATTTCAGAAACCTCTCAAATATTAATTTGGAAATTCTCAGTCAACTTTACGACTATAAATTATATTGAACTTTTCTTTATTCGAAGAAATAGAAAAATTCTGAGAAAAAATGGAACCTTCCTTCCGAAATGTTCAGTTTTCGGAAGAAAATTCCCCTATTTTCCCTGATATTGAACTGCTGAACCACTGATTCCTGAATCATCCTAACTCAATAATTTCTTTAAAGTGACAATTGTTCGGGAATAGGCGGCATTATAAAAATCATTGTTAAATCCTTGATAGAAATAAAGATATTGAAATGGAACGTTTAAGATTATCATATTTGCTAACTTAAATGAATTTTCGGAAATTTATCTTCTAGTAACATCAAAAGTTTTATAATGAAATGAGTATTGAAAAAATTTGAATACTAAATTTTCGTAAATTAAAATATCTAACAATCTCATTATCAAATTTTGAAAACACACTATTAAATGGAAAAGGAAAGAATTTAATTCCTTGAATTCATATTAAATATATTTTTATTTTTAGAGATTGGATTCTCATATAACAACGAAGTTATTTATCAACACAAAACAATAATTATTTTGTATGCAAGCAGTATAATAAAAACCTAAAAAAATCAGTGTACACCCGGCTATCGAAACGTATTACAATATTGGAATTTCCAGAAGCGAGGCTTAATAAGAAACTCCTTAAAAAAAGTGAAATTAGTCATGAAAATACAAAATCAAAAAAGCAATTTCCTCGAATTGGAAATTTCAAATATTCCGAGCCGTTTATGGAAAAGCAAAGGAGAAAAAGAAGTTCCTAGCGTATTCGAAATAGAATCAATTTATTATTAATTAAAATAATAAATTTAATATTAGCTTTCAATAACTGGCTGTGTTTTTGATTTTTTCAGATTATTTCCAATCCATTCCTGATGATTTTGTAATATTTTTTATGAACTGTTTTTGGAACTCCTTTTCTCCTTCTAAAGAATATTTTCCCATAAATTGTAATTTTTTGCATTGAACCATTATTGCTAGTGAGCAGACTAGAATTTGCAAGCATTTTTTTATATTACGACGTGCAAGTATTTTTGTTTTTCTTAGTCATTGTTTTCCAATCATTCTTCCTCCATATTGTCACATTTTCTTTGGTAAAAAACATGCATTTGATAACATCGGCATTCTTCAATCTGTTGTCTGGAAAGTTTTAGGTTAAGTTTGACAGTCATTTCATTTTTAAATATTTCATATTTCAAGATGAGCGCCTATAAAAAGGACCGTCCATAAAATCCATAATTATCAAAGTTTAAATGTAAATCATTTTTCAAAGAAAAAATTTTTTTTTTTAAACTTATCAAAATTAATGTTTCTTCGACTGTCGTTATCCGTTTCTTCTAACGTATTCACTGAGAAGAAATAATACATTTCGATATATGCGTGAGAGGTAAATTATTCAGCGAATGAGACGGTTTTTGCATGAGCAAAGCGAGTGCAAAAGTCTCATTCGCTAAAAATCACCTCTCACACAGATATCAAACAGGACTTTATACCATGATAGCCGAAAAAAATCGTGTCAAAGTTGAGATTTTGAGGTAAGACCGGTATAAAAGAAATAGAGAAACATGGCTCACTTTAGGGTAAAAATAAATATAATTCTATTCCTCTCTAACCTTCAAATCTCAATTTTGACATAATTTTTTCGTCTCTCTTGACATAAAATACTGTTTAGATGTGTGTGTGTGTGTGTGTGTGAGAGATGATTTTTATCTCATGAGGATTCTGTCACTTGCTTCGCTTGTGCAACGAACGTCTTATTCGCTAAAAATCACCTCTCACACACGTATCAAACAGTACTTTATACCACTTAAGCTGGAAAAATCATGTCAAAGTTTACATTTTGAGGTTAGAGTGGTGTAAAAGAAATAAAGAAGCATGGCTCATTTAAGGGTAAAAATAAATATGATTCTTTACCACTCTAACCTCAAAATCTCAACTTTGACATGATTTTTTCGTCGCCCTTGATATGAAATACTGTTTGTAGTGTGATTGAGAGATGATTTTTATCTCATGAGGATTTTGTCATTTGCTTCGCTTGTACAACGAACGTCCTATTCGCTAAAAATCACCTCTCACACACGTATCAAACAGTACTTTATACCACTTAAGCTGGAAAAATCATGTCAAAGTTTACATTTTGAGGTTAGAGTGGTGTAAAAGAAATAAAGAAGCATGGCTCATTTAAGGGTAAAAATAAATATGATTCTTTACCACTCTAACCTCAAAATCTCAACTTTGACATGATTTTTTCATCTCTCTTGATCTAAAATACTGTTGAGATGTGTGTGTGTGTGTGTGTGTGAGATGATCTTTATCTCATGAGGATTTTGTCACTTGCTTCGCTTTTGTAACGAACGTCCTATTCGCTAAAAATTACCTCTCACACACGTATCAAACAGGACTTTATACCATGATAGCCGAATAAATTCATGTCAAAGTTTATATTTTTAGGTTAGAGTAGTGTTAAAAAAATAAAGAAGCATGGCTTATTTTAGGGTAAAAATAAATATGATTCTATACCACTCTAACCTCAAAATCTCAACTTTGCCATGATTTTTTCGTCTCTCTTGATATAAAATACTGTTGAGATGTGTGTGTGTGTGTGTGAGAGATGATCTTTATCTCATGAGGATTTTGTCACTTGCTTCGCTTTTGTAACGAACGTCCTATTCGCTAAAAATTACCTCTCACACACGTATCAAACAGGACTTTATACCATGATAGCCGAATAAATTCATGTCAAAGTTTATATTTTTAGGTTAGAGTAGTGTTAAAAAAATAAAGAAGCATGGCTTATTTTAGGGTAAAAATAAATATGATTCTATACCACTCTAACCTCAAAATCTCAACTTTGCCATGATTTTTTCGTCTCTCTTGATATAAAATACTGTTGAGATGTGTGTGTGTGTGTGTGAGAGATGATCTTTATCTCATGAGGATTTTGTCACTTGCTTCGCTTGTGCAACGAACGTCCTATTCGCTGAAAATCACCTCTCACACACGTATAAAACAGGGCTTTATACCATGATAGCCGAAAAAAATCATGCCAAAGTTGAGATTTTGAGGTTAGACCGGAATAAAAGAAATAAAGAAACACGGCTCACCTTGGGGTAAAAATAAATATAATTCTATACCTCTCTAACCGTAAAATTTCAACTTTGACATGATTTTCTCATCTCTCTTGATATAAAATACTGTTAAGATGTGTTTGTGTGAGAGATGATTTTTATCTCATGAGGATTTTGTCACTTGCTTCGCTTGTGCAACGAACGTCCTATTCGCTAGAAATCACCTCTCACACACGTATCGAATAGGACTTTATACCATGATTGCCGAAGAAAATCATGTCAAAGTTTACATTTTGAGGTTAGAGTGGTGTAAAAGAAATAAAGAAGCATGACTCATTTTAGGGTAAAAATAAATATGATTATATACCACTCCAACCTAAAAATCTCAACTTTGACATGATTTTTTCGCCTCTCCTGATAAAAAATACTGTTAAGACGTGTGCGATTGAGAGATGATTTTTATCTCAAGAGGATTTTGTCACTTGCTTCGCTTGTGCAACGAACGTCCTATTCGCTAAAAATCACCTCTCACACACGTATCAAACAGTACTTTATACCACTTAAGCTGGAAAAATCATGTCAAAGTTTACATTTTGAGGTTCGAGTGGTATAAAAAAAAATAGAGAAACATGGCTCATTTTAGGATAAAAACAAGTATGATTCTCTACCACTCTAACCTCAAAATCTCAACTTTGACATGATTTTTTCGTCGCTCTTGATATGAAATACTGTTTGTTGTGTGTGAGTGAAAGATGATTTTTATCTCATGAAGATTTTGTCACTTGCTTCGCTTGTGCAACGAACGTCTTATTCGCTAAATAATCACCTCCCACACATATGTCGAAATGTATCAATTTCCAACTGAATATAGGTCATTCATTTTTATTTGAATTGTTTCTCGATCCGTAATCAGTGAACCAATCAGGATCAAGCACTACATTATCGAGTGATATTCACGCGGGAAATTTGAAAATTATCCGTCTCTCGAGTCAAAGTCAATAGAAAGGAGTGAATTCGTGGTTATGTACAGTGCATATCAATAGCAGAAAGTATGATCCATTTTTAGAACAACTTTCTGAAAAAATTCATAAGTACCGGAAAATAATCGAGTTCCGTACAAACCAACCTAATGAATTTTTGAAATATATACGTGGATAGATTCCTAAATACATTTCTAAGCCTAACTGACAAAGCAAATACTCGTATTGCGAAGTCGTAATTTGACACTTCCCTGCATCTGTTTTTTCTAGGATATCTTCTAAAACTCTGCTGCTCAAATGTCCTAAAATCTTATGAAATCCTCTAAAAATCTTCTAATAAGCCCAAAAATGCCTATCCGTTTCTTTCAAATTCATGTCGAAGTTGTACAATATCATTAGATTTTCATTAGGTTTGATTATAACTTCATTAGGATCACTCCTACTATTGAACTGATAAAGAAGCCTGAACACCTTTTTTATTTTGATGGTAAAACAACATTTTTTCGAGAAAATAGGTGTTATACAACGACTTCATTTTTCCCAATAAAGGTTTACGAAACTTTTTCAAAAACATTTGAAAAATGAATGTTCGGGTATATCGGAAAATGTTTGCGTCTTATCCGAAACAACACAATACATTTTTGGAATACCAACGCTAACAGATGCTTCTGCAATACAGATGAAATGTTCTCATTAACAAGCTTCCTTCTGTATGAAGATATTGAACTGGAACAGGAAATAACGGAACTGGCGAGTTTGAGTTATCGAAATCAGATATTCTCGAATCAAAAAGGAGCATAAGAGGTTCTTTTAGGAATAAAAATAGAGTGTGTGGGTGATACGAGGCTTCTCGCCATAGCATTGTCAGCGGTTTTTATTTTGGTTCGGCTTGTCAGTGAGCCTCATTGTTCTGGGTAGAGCAGAAAGCCCTACCTGTTCTAATTAACTTATTCAGCCGATACCAAGCAGGATATGTAATGTCACATTCAGGGTCGAAACGGACATTTAAATGGTCCACTTTGCAAGCAAAGGGGGATCTTCTTTAGTTCTACGATCGCTTCTCGCCCGGAAATACGTCAATGGGGATCCTCTATCATGATACTCCGAACTCGGTAATCTATCCTCACCTCCTCGAAGGGATAATCTTGCTCACTTAGAGTGATAGTGTTTTAAACAATCACGTCAATGATTTTCAGTAAATCCCATTTTTGTTGCAATGGTTGATGTCTTTGGTGATTAGAAAATCAAAATTAAACAAAGGCTCTGATAAACTGATCAGAGTCCATCAAATGTACCATAAAGAATATCTTCTTCGATTTCGGAACGAGAGATTTCAGATTTGTAAGAATTCTTATAGATCTTTAGATGTTGAGAAACCAGGAGGAAACTAGTGCCCTCTTCAGTATTCAACAAAATTATAATGACTTTTTACGAGTTACGCTTAACCTGAAAGGGATTTGAGCCTTGCGATTCTGAATCGGTTGTGAGTGATGTTTCGGGTTCCGTTGGTCAAAATTTCTTCTGATCTGAGCCAGTTGCTTAAGGAGAAGAAGGCCCGTAACTCGATACTCATACCTCCTTGGCAGCACGTGAGAATAGAAACGGTGAAGTAAATATGCTCTTAGAAATCGAAAATGAGAATGAAAGGGGTGTGTTTCAAAACATGTCACATTCAATATCGGTGGCGCAAATCGATCCGCCGGATATCTCCTTCTTACTTGATTATGATTCTCTCCTATTCTATTTGTGAGATGTCTGTTTGCATTGTGGGATGTCGCGTGTCTATTTTCCTGAAAAAAGCCTCGTGTTTGGAGAGCTTTTGTCTTTGGCAGTCCTTCCAATCGTGAATTGAGGCCTATGTCAAAACTGTCGGTCCCAAAACCAAGGCACGACTTTTGGAGTTCGACTCAGGTTCGACGTGTTAGGTTAGATGGAAAAAAGAGCATGAGAATTTAGACAAGAAGCGGAAATGAATTGTTAGAACTGTGAGGACTGGCAATATTGAAGTGATCCAAAACAAGGAGCTTAGGTTTTTCTGGGATTATATGAATAGCTGCGTCTTGTCGTCCCAAAAAATTGACGAAGTCGAATGGACTGTTTGTTCCGAATTTCCAGGATGACTAGTCAAATTCATGAGAATTCATGATTGATGTTCCCAAGCTTTGAAACGAAGAGGCACTCCTTGTTAGACCAAGCTTTTCAGAAATAGTTTGTCAATGTACCTACAGAATTTTTGCATCCGTTTGATCAATATTTTGCTTCGAATAGTTCGAAGCCTTTTGTCAAGGAGGAACAGTTTCTGATAGGATCATCTGCAGCAGATGTTAATTAGGTCAACCGGATGGAGAATTAATGAATAATCGCAATGAGATTAACGATTCAATCAAGAAAGAAGTTTTTTGAATAGAGAAGAAAGTTAGTTACGTGATGGAGAGAGAAGAGTTCGAACAAATTTTTGACGTGAAGGAGCGAAGAGGATAACTTCTATTGGACGACGGGAGATTTCCAATATTTCATGAGAAATGAAGCATAAGATGATTCAAAAAGTATAACATTAGAAAATACTCAAAATGAGCCTTGGTTTCGTAAAGTCTTTTACCTGAGTATTGTGCGAGAACAAAAGGAAGGAGGTAGAAAAATCATTTGAGGACGACGTCAATCTAGCCCTAGAAAGGACAATGAAAATCCTGCGTCGAAATTTTCTGCAAAAAAAAGTTAGAGATTTGTGTAAACTTTTTGAGAAATGTTTTGGTCTGTTCTCCGTTGGTTGAATCCAGTCTCAATTCATTCAAAATTTCATCCATCTTCGATTGAATTTCAATGATAAGATTAGATTCTTGGTAGAAAGATAGCGAATATTTCAAAGTGGCATATACCAATTTTATTTCAAAGGATTCCTTAAGAGTTTTCGTTTTGAACTGGATCCTCAGATTTTTTCGACAAAGATGTCCATCCTTGAACTCTTTTAAATTCTTGAAGTCCGGCCTGAACTCGACCATTTGGAATCTCTAAGGGTGAACAGTCCGATTTTCAAATTTTCAAATATTTAATCGATCCCAACGCTTGCTGAGTCATCAGAATGTCAATACGAAGTCTCACATTTCCGCGCAGGCTTGAAACAAAAATTACCTTCAGGCATAACAAAAATCATCTTGTTCAAAAAATTAGAGATGTCCTTCATTTGCTGTCTTGGAATTGAAGTTTTGATGGAAATAACTCAAAAAACTAGCTCGTATTCTCAGATCTTCATAAAAATCATATTTTCAGAAAACTTAAAAGAATAATTTATAAGCAAGAAACGGTCCTGATGATCTTTCAGATGAACTACACGGAGAGTTATAGATATTGACACTTGAGATCTTAGTTTCAAACCGTAGGACAAACATCTATATAGTAAAGTGTAATATCTCAATTTCGGAATTTATTACTTATATATTAAAGCGTTATGTCTGGATATCCAATTTTTAATCACGAGATAATAATCCTTAATATCTTGATCGGCGTCCTAAAGTGGAGAACACAGATTTGAGGTATTACTATCCATTTACCTCTGTGTACATCTGAACAAAATTATCGATCATTTTCTGATCATCAAAAGATTATTTTCATAAGAATAGCGTTGAAAAATTAGCTTTTTAACCTTCATTTCATCGTTCCATCAACAACGTTTGAAACTAGATTAAACATTGGTTTTTTTCTGAAAATAGCTTTGAAATTGTTCGAAGTATTTTCGAAATAAGTTTGAATTTGTTTTCATATCTTCTATCGCAGTTTAATATTGGAAATAGTTTATAGTTGCACCGTGTCCAGTTGGGCACATGGAACTGTTTGAGGCTTCTTGTTCGAACAGGGGAGTTCAACAGCACTTGACTCGGTTATACTTGGATGGGTGCGTCGTACAAAATTTAATATATTTGTCAGAGAACTGCCAATTTTATACGATCCTCCAACATTTAGATTCAACCACTTTCCCCAGTTTATTGCTTTGTAATCTATATATATATATATGAATGTTTGTCTGTATGTCCTTTATAGAATCGTAAACTATGCACTTGATCATTTGATCATCTTCAGCAAAGTGATTGTGCAGCAGCCCACAAAAGTTCCTGAGTTGGTACGACCAATTTTCAACAGATGGCGCCACTGTCATTACTATTTCTCTCCGCGTCAGCGAAGGCGCCGCCACAGGGCGCAGCTAGATTCGTATAAGATATATGTGTGGCTGAGTGTCAGAAATTTTGGATATAACTTCCGACAAGGCTGTATCTAGTACCGGAAAATTGGGGAAATGTGCAAAAAGAGGCGTACTAGTGTTCCGAAAATTCGGAACCATCAGCCAAGCTTATGAAAAATACTTGATTATACTCACCCCGAATTCCTGGAGGATGAGAGACTACGGCCAAACAAATACTAAAAGTAATTTTTAATCTTGCAAATACGTAAGACTCCTAATAATCCTAATAATGATAATAGGGAAATAGTAAAAGTGTCGTCAATTTTTTATTCGGAAGAAGAAGTTACTTAAAACGCAGCTTTATTGAATCGTAGAAGAAGCATTAGAAGAAAAAAGAATCATTCTTTAAAAAACTATGATCAAAGAACGGCTTATTGCCGAAGACGCTGAATTTGACTCTGGAGAGTTGGATAACTTTTTTCATTAAAAAAAAAAAAAAAAACATGGAATCACTTTCGAGCTATGGTCTAACTCTGGTAAATCGCGGAAGGAACATCCTGAAGTAAGTAACCATTCCCAAGGAATGCCCTTCTCAAAGATATACTCTCTAAATATTGTGGAGTAGATTTTTTAAACTATACTTGGAGTGAATCGGCAATTAATTCTCATTGGAGTGAATAAGCACTCTGATGGAGTTATTATTTTACTCTTTTAAGTTGGAGTAACATATTTTACTCCCAAGCAAGGATTAAAACATTTTACCCGGACATGTAGAGTAATTTTGTACTCCATGCTAAGTATATTCCTTACTTCTACTCTCATCTTTAGAGTGAAAATCCATACTCCAGCATCAGGAGTAAGTAAAAGCATTTAACAGGTGGTCGCATCGTGCACGCCATTTCGGCCTATTCCACTGTTGTGTTCTGTTGGCGCTTTTTTTTCAGGTACTTTATGTATATTTTCCAAACATTAAGCCTGTTCGTTTTATTATATTCGTGGATTTGATGCATTGTAGTTTTTCGCTTTCTTCCTTCATTGATGAAATATCAAAAGATATATTTCTTACGATCTTTTGCCATTTGAGGTTAGAATATTTAACAGAATCAAAATAAGGAGAATTTTCTTAAAGTTGTCGAATGCTTCTGTTCCGTCAGAGTCAATCGTGGTTATGTTTGACACTTTTCGGCGATACCATTAAAATTGAAAAAAATCAAATTGATTATAGGTTATTATTTATCTGAACCGCATTTTCGTCCTTTTAGTTGGCATGCACCATGGATACTTTCCCTGTTGTAAGTTTTATTCTATATCACAATAGGCTTTCCTTACTTAAAAAATTATTGTTTTTAATATTTTTTTTTCTTTCAGGATTAGATAGCAAATCTTAAAAGCGAACAAAGTGTCGAATGCAGTTCTGGAGAAGTCTTGGAGAAGCTTTTATTTTTACTCCATATTGAGTTAAACAGTTACTGCATAATATTTCAATCTAACTCTTGAAAGAGTTAAATTTATACTCCATAAAGTGTCAAAAGCTTACCCGATTTCTGGAGTGCACTAAACTACTCCAAGAAAAGAGTTAGAAATAACTCCTTAGATAACGGCTTTATTTTAAATCTCGTGAAGAGTAAATTTTTACTCCATTGGAGTTAAATTTACCTCCAAAAAATTTAGAAATAGTTGCTTTGTCAAAAATAATAGCGTCGTGAACTTGAGCTATTGAAAACCTCTATAAAAATTCAAATTCTTTATTCAATAAGATTTCCCGGAATCTTTTGATTGAAATCTTATTCAACCACTTGGAAGATCGCTTTTTAATTGCTTCCTTGATTGAGAGAGAATCCGACATAAAGGTCATGGAATTTTAAACCTTTAGAAAACCACAAAACCACGCCACGATGCAGCAAAAAAGCTCTGCTTCCCCGAAAAAAGCCGCTATTCTTACTCCCTTTTTGATAATTTTCCGTCCCGAGAAAAATTCAAAAAACTATCTCTTCAAACCCATTTACAATTTTATTTGAAAAGGAATATGGGATTTCGAAAGTTAAAAACAGTACTGAAAAGTCACTCACCTCCTTTTCACGAGAAAATGTGATTCCTTTCTTATATAGTTATTTTCCTCATTACATTTTGATTTTCATCATGAATGAATGATTGGAAGCGATGATTTTCCAATCATTTTTAAGTACATATTTCTTTGAAAAATGTGATTCATGAGTGAGCAATCCTTCATTTCGCAAAGCTATGCAAGAAAATCAGAATTTTGACTACGAAAATTATGAATACTTCATTGAATTTTACCCTAGTTTCGGAGAAAAAAAACCGACAATAAGGAAACCACCCATAGTCAAGTTCTTTCCAAATTATATGAAATCCATAAGCTTTCACCTATATTTCGATTAAATTGTTACTAATCCTACTTCTTAGATATTTTTTAGAGAAGCGTTCATGCATTCTTTTTTCCTTGCTGTTCATATATTGCAATTTACGAAAATAATGTGCAAGACGTCTGCAGGATAGCTCCTGGTTAGCCAAAGGATATCATTTTCAGAAAACTGGAGGACAGAATTATGCCTCACATAGAATACCTTCGGCGCGTGTTAATGCCCTCGTCTCTATGACAAAAATACGTAAATTTTGCTCGTCTTTGAGACAGGTTTTCGATTTGTTTAAGGAAACAGTTGTAAAGACATTTTTTAGACGACTTGATGATGAATTGAAGTCAACTTTTTCAAATAGCTTAAAGTACGTCTTGAAAAAGACATTTCTTGAACATCATTCGAAAATGTGTGCTGACTGGAAATGGAAGTTCTCAGTGAACGTAGAAAATTAGCATTAGTGTCAGTAAAAAATTGATGCAGCCATGAGGAATCGAACCCTCGAGCGCTGTCTTGAAGCCCTATGCCCTATCCACTGCTCTATAAGGGGATGTGATAAACGATTGTCCGTGCTCATTTATTAACAACGTCATCCTACTGCTGCCATCATCTTATTTAGTCCTTCGATAGAAACAGGAAATCCATGTATGGCGTGCATTGCTCACTAGGTCACTTCTCGTACTCAATTAGCATTGCGATATTCATATCAGATCTACAAAATAATCATACTATTGCTATAATATTTATTAAAATGTGTTGCCATTAATAGCATTACTTACAATTCAAATCCAACACAACTGATGTTGATTTTGGTTCCAATAGATAAGTGTTTTCTGCTATGCAAGTGAAGTTTGTACCAAGATGAGACCTACTCAACGATCGCATCGTTAACCTGAAAATTAAAATATAGGGTTTACAAATGTGTTCAAGCGAATGATTCAAGTAGTTAAGAATATAGCTAATTGAATCGATCTTTTTCTGAGAGAATAGAAACTTTTAAAATGAAAAACTAGCACCTATGGCATATACTATCAAATTGCCCTATTCACGCAGGAACGACGTATCTGTACAGGCACAATGCTGCCTTAGTGAAAGAGGTTCTCCAAAGCAGATACGAACACATTCTTCAACGGTTTTGGTCATCCAGCCTGTCGTCGTTGGAGAAGATATCTACAACTAACATGCTTACCGTCCCGGTCCTACTCTCTTCGTTTGAGGAAGTTCCAATCACGAAGAACGAGCTCAAGGCCTTGATATCACTACGCTTAAAATAATGCATATGAAGAAAAGCTTGCATATCAACTCGTCCGTTCTGCGCTCGTACATCGCACGCTATAAAGGCGAACGTGGACTCCTGAATCTTCAAAGCTTTACAACTAAATTATCCGGAGTACTGCTCATATAATCGCGAACGGCAGAGAATCTTTCCTGGAAATGGCCAGGAATCACAAAATTAGTGCATCACTACAGCAAGATGTTTTGCGTCAAAAGTACATGTGGAGAAAGCGGAAACCACAAACTTCCTGGAACAACGTGTAGACAATGTGCTGCACGGGAAAATTAAAAAAATTTTAAAAGATCAATCCTTCCCACATGTGCCAACGTTTGCATTCATCAAATCATCTGGACTTAATTCAGGAAAGGAGAGTTTCATTTTTGGGTTTCAGGACGGTCTGATTTTTACCTTAATGTACCCGCATATTACGTCAAGAAGTTTCCAGCGGTAGGTGCAGGGCATGTCTCAAACTCCCTGAGTACCTATGGCATATGCTATCAAATAATCCTTCTCACGCAGGAACGATGTATATGTACAGACACAATGCGGCCTTGAGAATGCTTTACTACCATCCTTGTCTTCTTGTGTCAGATGCCCCTGACTACTCTAACTGTACAATAAATCTTGAGAAGTAATAGATTTAAGATATAGGAAAATATTATGATTACAGATACGTATTATTATTTATATTGAAAAATTGATTCTGAGATATTAGGATTTATTCATAAAAATTGGTTGTGTTCACGAATAGAAAATTTAGTACCTCAAGATTTGTTTTTCTTTTAGTCGGGAGGCTTTGCTCCCCAAATCTCTCAGCGGTGACTGCCCCCTGCACCTCCCCCAAAACTCTCAAAGATCTCGTCAGCTGTATTTCTCTCGCGAAATATTGGAAAAAATTGTATGTGAATTGTTTATGAATAAAAAACGCGTTTTCCGGTGTTATCTTGTCATCGGAGTGATGCAGATTTAATTGTCTTAACCTACCATCCAATGTCATTTCACCAGAATAGTTTAGTCGTAAATTAATAGCGAATCAAGTGATCGCAAGTTCATGAAGTTCAGGCTTAAAGTTGGAATTGCACATATGTGTATAATTGAGGATATGTACGATCTCATGGTACGAATATAAGTTTTGAAAGTAACAAAGAATAAGAAAGTACTAGATTTTCTTACACATATCATTCCAGATTTTATATTCAACATGGGAGTTCCATTTTGATGATACTCAGAAGTCTCAAAGCCACATAAGCTTTTTAATTATTCATTTAATTTTAACTCTTTTTTCCCAAAATGAAACTTCCTTACGAAGTCATTATTATTGACATATTATGCAGCCTGTTTTCCAACCTTACTAACTACACGTGCATGTGTGTTCTGAACCACTAGAACATCAGTAGAATACAGAAGGAATTCTAAGAAGTACCGGCTTCGAAAGCGAACCACGGACCTCCAGTTTGAAGCATCGTAATCTTATAAAACGAGTAACATCAGAACGATATATTTCAAATGCAACGGCTGCAAAATGATGGTACGCAACCTAAGGCAAACTGCAACGCGCAGGATCGCGACTTCCCTTGAAGAAGCTGCACGGTGCCGCAAGAGAGCGTGGGTGGACGCGAAGGAATATAAGAAGGGGAGGATCGCAGAGGATTTTCCTTCTGATGGAGAGAGTCCTTACAGCTTAATTTTTTGGATTGATTGTGATGTGTTCTTGAGTGCGACACGAATTGACCGCAAGAAAATCTTGTTGTTAGGATATTGCAATCAAATTTATTGAGAGCGATTTCTCGAAATTCAGTATCAATTGGAGAATGTCAATCCATTAAAATGTATTATTATAATAATTAATAGAATAATAGAATAAGTTAATGGAAATATAAAAAAATATGCTAGCAGCACAGCTAATTGGTTTACCGGGGAGGCCACCCAAAACCCGTATTAATTTGAAACAATTGAGATTTGATATTCAATTTTCCTTTAGGAAATTTCTATGGGAAATCAATCGGCTCATCATTTATTTTGTATATGAATTTATTATATTTGCATTCCATATTAATATTGAGAGGTATATCTAGGTAGATCGGTTACTTGGTTTACCGCGAAAATCAACCGAAAGTACACTCAACTTAATGAAAGGTTAACTAGACTTCAATTTATTGGGAGCAGAAATCGTGATGTCACAGGGTAGGAAGTAACCAAGATGGCCGGCACATGTGGGCTGTTTGACAGGTAAAATACGGACTGAAAACGGTTCTTCGTATTTTTTGTGTAATTTCGAAGAAAAATTGAACTAAATATCACTGAAATTTGTCATTTCACGGAATCTTCTCCTTCAAGCGGAAATTTTGTCGAAGGAGAAAGAGGCTTTCATGCTGGGCATGTAATTCTTTGTTGCAAGAAACGCTCAACGACTTGAAAATTTGACTGTTTTCTTGAACATCCGTCTTTCTGAATAGAAGATACGTCCTTTTTGGATGAATAATATGTTGTCTTCTAAAGAGATTCCTTTTGAAGGCCGTAAAATTCAACTTTTTAGTTCAAAATGCCACTGTTTTGGATTGGTATGCTCTTTTGAGGTTAGAAAACTTTGAATGCTGAGACCAAGAGACTTTTTTATTGAAGCACATGAGAAAAATTAACTGCTTGAATAACTGTTGCTATATTTTCATTTCAAAGTCAAGAAGAATAAATTTAATTTTAGAATTAGAGAAAGAGTTCACCTGGTATAAAGAAATCATCACTTAAAATGTGAAGTACACTCGCGCATGTATAGGGTTTTTTCCCATTCTAAGCATTTTTTTCCATTGTTCTCTTCGACTTACCGTTTCTTCCATTCCATTTTTATTCAAATCTTTTAGGTTTCTATAATCATACTCGGGAAATTCATAAAAGCGGACTCCTGAATTTCGGCAAGCTCTCCTTGAGTACCCGAATACTAAACAAAACTGTTTACTTTTTGTCTTCTTGGTACTGGATTGCATCCCTCCAGCATCCATTGTGACTAACAGATTTGTTTTTTCCCATGACAGTTTTATTATCACAGGAGTTTTAATTGTTTCTCCATCACCGGTCTCAATACAATTAGCACGTGATGGTTAACAACCAGCCCACATGCATTAGTAAGACATTTCGCCACCAGATGGCGCATCAAAGTTCTGCAGTTCCCAATAGTTAATTGAAATTATCAGATTGTTTACATGAATTGGAATCAAGACTATGAGATAGATGAAATCTGAATTCGAATCATATTAATTCCACATAGAAATTAATATAAAAAAAGCATTAGTGGTACGGCCATTTGGTTCGCCGAAGGAGCCACCTAGAGTGCAGTTGCTTTAGAATTTATATGTTTATTCATTCCATGAATATCAACGATAATTGGTCCCTACATGCTACCAACGGTGGCATGGGAGGCGGTGTTCGCCAGATGTAAGATATGGACGCATTTATGGAGATTTGAATGACGACACAGGAAATAAAACCTGGTCTCTTATATTGATCATTGATGAAAGAAATATTCCTCATTTCTGTATTTTGCAGTAAAATTTCGTTTGCGATTTAATTCCATTTTTATTTAAAAGAGATTTTCAACTCTCTTCTCTAGTGTAACAAATGGTATAATGAATATTCAGTTACTTATGAATACATTATATATAAAGAAATTTGAGTGAGCATAATGGTTTTCGTTATTATTAACAATTGTTTATTATTTATTATTTATCATTTATTACTTATATTATTTATTACTCATTATTTATACTTTATAATTCATAATCTATTATGCATTATTTCTCATTCATCATCTGAACGGATTCATGACCAGATGATTCCTATTGTGAAATTGACTGGATAAGGGGTGAGTTTTCTGATTTTATTGAACACTGGAGGCATACATACTTTTTTTCGATGATTTCACCTCCATTCTTTTCATCTGAGGCGTCATTCTTGAGCTTCCCATCTACGTACCACTTCACAGCAGGTTCTGGATTTCCTACACAAAGAAGCGGATAATAAGGCAATTGTCAGTTATAATGGCATTTATCATTTGAGGATCATATTGTAAGTCTTATTTGGAGACACGAAAATGATGACATCTCAATTGAAACCAAATACGGAATTTTGATTTAATTGGGCTAAGGGGAGAAACCATCCGACACCATTGAGCATGTAAATGAATGTGAGTTCTCGTGATTCAAATCATTGTAGATCTAAGTAAATAATGTCATTATTGGCTCTTCTCTTCCTGCAGGTACGCATGCCTTATTGAATCAGCAATCGCAAGAATTGCGAACAAAAATGTCTACTAAATATATCAATCCTTTCCACACCTCACCACTTACTCAATAATGAGGGGGGCCTACAGCCCAAGGTGGGTTCTGAACCAACAAGAGCAAGAGCTTTCAGTACTAGGAAGATCCACAGAACTCGAGAGGTATTTGACCCACTACTCTCCATGGATTTCCGAAGGTCTTGCAGAGTGCACGGCGGGAATCGAACTCGCAACCTGACGGAGTGAGTTTAAAGCTTATGCCTTAACCCCCACGACCAACCTTTGAATATTTTATGAACTTTCGAGCATGAACGCACAGAAGTTTGACCCAGGATGATCATTGGGTTATAGAAAATCCAGCATTTGCACTGGAGATCCCAGAGATTCACACATCCTTATAAATATTTTAGCAGCCTAGGGTCATATTATATCTCAAGTTCACGTGCTACGCCTTTTCCACCTAAGGCATCTTCTGACATTCGACATAATTTATTCTCCTCGTCCTTCTAATGGCGACCGAAACCAGTGACTCTCCCAAACGGCTGCCAAAGCGGTTCTCAAACGCATCTACATTATTAATTCCGTAAAGACGGCGGGCAGTATGATTGAACAATTGAACGAACATACCCAAGTGACATCTGATCGTTACTATACAACCGTCTATTCCAAAGTGGTAACTCTCTCTTGGATACGATTTAAATCTCCTCCCTCAATTCTTCCGTACATCGTTTGAAACTCCTAGCCAGTTTCTGGATAACATGAAGAAGGGAAGCGCAAGTAACAGGGGACACAAATTTCAGAAATCATTTGTGGGCAAAAAAAGCCTAAGCTTATCTTCACCTTCTCGTCATTCATGATTGAGGAAGTGTAAGGATCGTCTGAAATTCCATAGTTTAAATTTTCAAAGGATCTCCACGTTTCGAGATCCCCTGAAGGCGAAAATCAGGTTTTTTCGATGGTGTCTGGTGGTCTGTATGTCCGTCCGCTAATTCGTAAACACGATAACTCTCAAAAAAATAAATGAGTCTTATGGAATCGAGCCTTGGTGCACTTGTTATGGGTTCCAAGAGGAAAGAGGAGTTCGTTAGCTAGCTATTCTGGATGAAAACTCAAAAAGTTCGATTGTTGATACAGTTTTCTCAAGATTTTATAATTCTGTCACAAGTTCTTCGCATAGTATTAGGAAATTCGAGCAGTTAAGCTGTACGACTTTTTTCATAAAAAAAATTGCCAGAATTATAGCATTTTCAAAATAGAAGAATACAAACGAAAATGGAGATTCCACGCGAGATAACGCACGAGATCGATTGAAGTCAGTTACACACATTGAAGAAAAATAAAAGGAATATGACTCGAATTTTTAATTATTAGAATTATGGTTCAAAACTTTTAATGAGGGAAAAATGTCATGACCTTATTCATAGATCACTTTTCCCATCAGGGATAATGATTTCTGTGTAGAAGAAAATGTTGTGTATCATTTATCATAATTTTCAGAAGCTTTATGTATAGGGTGAGTACATCGGCTTCTTACGCCCGTCTAGGACTCCTTTTCACATCGCACTCACAACATGAATGCATCCGAAGGTGGTAAGAGAGGGGATTGACGAGTGGCAGTTATTTACACCGTTGCTTACGCGTTGGTCACCTCTGCTATAGACATTTTGTGTCGCATTTTGTGGCGCATTTCGATGGCACATTTTGTGTCCCATTTTTCGTGACGGGGTGCTCCCGTTTCCCCAAGCTAGGTCGCCTCGCTCAGAGTACATGTATACCCTCCCAAAAGAAGCAAAGCTTCAATAAATTACAATGTACAACTTATACATTTGTTTCACGTAAAAATGATGTCAGGAGTCGCTTAGTGTAAAACAAGCTGATTTATTGATTGTAGTCGATTAAGTCGTTGATTAGACCTACCACATGCTGAGCAACAGGATCCTAAAAAGAACTAAGGGTGACACAACCTTGCGTAGAACTATGGACTCGGGCTGTCTACAGGGGGGCGTCCTGTCGTCCTTTCTGCGATATCTAGTATTGAATAAACAACTTCATCTACTCACAGGTAGAAAGTAATCCAGCAAGCACTGGCAACAGTAGAGACCTGTTACGGGGAGACCGGACCCTCGGTCAACCCTAGCAAGACAGACACGGAAGAGTACACCAGGCGGTTCAATTGGGGAATCACGAGTACACTAAGGCTGGGTAGAGAACCATCGATAATCAAAGAACAAGCAAAATACGTTGTAGTCATCTTGAATAAGGAACTGCTTTGGAAGGAGCACTTGGAATGCAAGTGTAAGAAGGTCACAGCGACCCAATGGCTCAGTAAGAGAGCCAGTGGGAGAAGTAAGAGGTTCAAGCTGGAGATACTTATGTGAATCTATACAGCGATCGTGCTTCCCAGACTAGCCTATGCAGCGGTGGTCTGGTGGAGCAGGATCGAATTATTCACTGTGAGGCCTCGGATGGAAAGAATCAAGGGACTGTTTCTTAGAGGTGTTACTGGAGCCTTAAGCCCACGATAGAACTAGGGGCACTTACGGGTTTGGAGCCTTTTCATCTCACAATTAAGGCCGTGGTTGCAAAGGCAGCCTAGAAACTGAACATGGCTAATGGAGGAAGGATCCCGATGAAGTTGCGGATAACAAACGACATTGCAAGAACGCCAACCCTTGGTGTTCCCAGCAATAAAACGCCTACTTGCTATCTCTTGACAAGAAGCATCGTGTTAGCCTATTAACAAGATAGGAATGAGCTAACGATGTGACGCACCTGCTAAGTGATGGAGAAAACTGGTTCACAGATAGCTACAGAAACAAGGAGAAAGCAGAAGCTGGTGTCTGCAAAAGAAGGGATGGAATTAGCGTCAAGATCCCGATATGATCTTGAGCCACATTCCTTGAATCCGAGATTAAAGCTTTGCTCCAGTGCGCCTACGACGACTACGTCACTTGTAGTATATGAGTGCTATGAAGCACTGAACAATCCAGCAATGAGAAACTGAGTATCCTCGCTCTAGATTCCTAGATACAGTGGTACCAAAGGCAATGAGATATTGGACAAGCTAGCAAAACTAGATGCAAGAGAAGACTTTACTTGTCCTGAACCAGTCGTAGGCTAAGGGAGCAAAAGAAATACGCAAGCTCAGCAGGAATGAGGTCAATGTCCTAAAAGAAATTTTAATGGGGCACGAGGAACTTGGCTATTACAGGCGTAAGGTAAAGCTCGCAGAAAGTATCCTCTGTCACTTGTGTGGTAAGAATTATAAGATAGCTATTTATATACTGTGTCGACGCCCGCGATTGCGGGGAATCATCTGTCGTCAACATGAGGACGCATGAGGATCACTCTAGCGTCGATGGCTCTTATCTTCTCAACTAAAATAATAATAGAAAATATCTACACCCTGTTTAAGAAGAAATGAGTAACCTTCAAAGAGTTGAGCAGCTGTCCGCTGTCGGAAACAGTGTTAATTGTCACCATGTGAGTTTACAGCCGTAGCATGCCAGAGCGTAAATGTGAGGGACCAGAAGCATGAGAGTAACCAGCTACTCAACGCTTTTGGCCAAGCATACTCACAGTGAAATAGATCATCCAATAAACAACGATCACTGCACTAAAAGGGGGCCGATTGAATGTAGGTTTTTAGTTATTCTCTAACGAAGGAACCATTCGGCTGACTTGCACTTTCAGGACATGTCAACGGATGCAGCAAGGCATGCCTAAGAAGTGAGACTATATTGGAATCTATACTTGTTCTACAGCAGGTTGCATATCTGTGAGAGCCAATTTTCAGGAAACTCTAGAAATAACTGCATGAAGTGACTAAGACCGTCTTCGACACTAGAGTACAAATTTTGTGATAGATAAAAGAAAAAATACTTGAAACACAGAAGAAGGCAATAAACACGTGAGGTCCTATTTCGCTGGCTTGTTATTGATATTTTTCATCGAATTTCCAAATTTTGATTCTCGTATTTCAAAAAAATTACAAAAATTCAGCAATATCACAAGAAACTATAGTTTTTGAATAATCCAGAGGACTGAACCTCTGTCGTAAATTTACTGAACCTATATGAATGTTGTTCCCATGACATTCATCGTAGAATCTTCATAGCAATTTCTAACAGTGTGGTTAAAGATATGCGTAGAAGCTAGAAATTTCTCAATCTTCGTTATATTTTTCTTGATTTCTAGAGTTCCAGGAGCCTAGGACCCAAAATTATTCGTTCCTAAACGGTTTGCACGTTTACACGATATCAAACTAATTTGAAAATTTGGAAAAAGTATAACGTGATTTTGAAATTGAAAGCGATGAGAATTCAAGTAAACGGTTCTTTTGAGTCTTCGATTAAAGGTGTCCTCATCCATTCTGAAATTTCATAACTTTGGCAAATATAATCAAAATATAACGCATATCCAGGAAGCGGTTGGCACACCAAAGAAGATGATTACGTATGGAGCTGCCAATTTCAGGATCTTGTTGAGCGTCTGATATGATAATTTATAATATAAATCTAATCCAACCCTAATTTAGCATAATCTGAGTTTCAACTAAAAAGTTCATCTGCACACGTAACTTTTGATATACGAGAAAACTATTTGGATTATTTCTAAAACTCAGCCCAGATGTAGATTCCTGGAGCTACGGAAGCAATAATTTATGAAATGATTAGTTCTGATGCAGCTGGAGTTACGCGCTACATGACTCGTTACTCCTTATAACACCGGGAAATGCTCAAGACGGATAACACTTGTCAACAAAAAAATTGTTGGTTTTTGCGCATGGGTTTTACTTAATATATTCTGATTATATAAGCAAATATATATAAAAGAATGCAATCACAAATCGAAAATATTTGTTTTTAAGAAGTTATAGCAATTCGACCATTTCTTATTTTCGCGCCTAATTAATGTCCGTCTTGGCACGCTATCGCTGTCGAAAGAGAGGTATTAAAATGCTACTAACTACAATTAAATTCAAGGAATATAAGTGGGAAGTTATTTAAGACTTAAAAATAGTGTGTTTCTTGACTGGGATGCAAGGTGGATATACTGTGGGATAGTAGAATTGATGCTGTTCACTACCGCCAAAAACATTAGCTTGTACATACTGCGTTCGAAGCGGGAAAATGCAATATCATATGAGAAGCAATTGCCGATCCTAAAACTATATTAATGCCACCATTGCATATTAAATTGGGTCTTATTAAACATTTTGTAAAGGCTCTTAAGCATGAGTCTCAAGGTTTCAAATATTTGAAGAATTTTTTCCGAAGCTTTCAGAGGCAAAAATTATAGCTGGAATCAGTTCGCAAAAATCGGCACTCGAGCACAAAGCTGATGTGCAGCAGTCGGTATATACGTGCGCTGATTTTCTTATGTGGGTGCAAAATGAAGATGTAGAATCGTTTTGCTGGACTGAGATGCCTCACATTGAAATAAGTATTCGAATTTCAATTTTTGAAATATATATTTTCATCCAGAATCAGATGCTGCAGCTTCCTTTTTTCGACATAAAAATCGTGAGCTCTTTGAGTTTTGAAATTATTCATACTGAACAGTTTTTTTCCCTGATTTAAATATTTCACCTTTTTCCTACTTCAACTTGAAAATTTATGTTTCTACAAGTGGCGAAATTCAAATATTCCCATCGAGAAAAAAAACTATCTATTATTATATACTATCTTTTATACCAATCGTGTTTCTAATTACAAAACCTCAACAGGGTGTGATGCACATTGCTGCCCAACGCTGGGATAAAGGCTCAAAGCCTCGCCGTAGACCATGCAAGAAAAAATCGATCGGACCATAAAATACAAGCATTAACAGTTGGTTGACAACTTTCCAAGTCAAGCTCATACGATTCAGAAAACTTCTTTTTATCTCCCTGAAAAAGCGAAATATTTCATTCAGGAAAAAGAAACAGTTTCCAATAAATTAAAAGAAGAACAAAAAGCTTCTAATTCTTGTACGAAGAGGTTGATTTTTGAGTGCTTGAAGGCCTCCTCACTCCGGAAAAATAATTCCATATCTCCTTTTTGCATACCATGCCTCAATTTAGGCTCACTGGTAACGAGTGGAGTCTTCATGGATAAGAAATGAATATTTTCGTGTCTACAGAACGAATCTCCACTAAAAGTAACCGCTTCTATGGGGCACAATACAAAATGATAGAAATATGAGTCATATTGCTACTTGGCACTATTCGAGAATCGCTCAAGGATAATAGAAACTGATATTTCGCAAATAACTCTTATCGATGGCTCAAAAAAGCGCGTTTGCGGCGTAATCAAATCGGCTGAACTATAACCTCCAAATTTCGGATAAGGGAGCCGACTGGTGTAAAAAATCATTTTGCAAAAACTTTTTTAAAAATTTTGGGGTTGATATAGCTTTTATATTATTTCATCAGTCGGGCTTGTTCAAGCGGTTAGACAATTTTCAATTTCCGATCCTAATAACGGCCTGAAACGCTGTAGGCTGTCAGCGAACCTACTATCACATGTAATATTTCTCTTTGGATATTCGTTTCAGTCCAATGCACCTTCAATGGAATAATCTTTGAACGCCGTTTATTGTGGGCTGGTTTTTCCGATTCAAGGGTGCTTTAACCCTTGATCTCAGGTCAATCTTATCAAACATGAAAACTTTGACTTCTTTTCCAAATGAAAAATGATAATAACATTCCATACGCCATCCCTAACCATTTGAACTTTAACTCATGATAGGCACTACTGAATATACATATGATTGTACTTTTATGACTCTATGATCAAATTTCTTCTACGTGGTGGGTACCTATCACCACTACGTAGCGCGTCCCCAGGTTGCGGATAGAGGAAAGGCCCTTGAGGTTAAACACCTCTGAGGTTAACTGCGAATACAAGAATAAGCAGTCGCGGACAGCTGATAGGAACCAGTCGTGGGTGTGGTGAGCCCACATTGGTATAAATATGTACACAATAGCCCGGTTTGAGATGATCCG
>WSXT02088905.1:0-11775 GCA_011762715.2 Neuroterus valhalla
CGGTCACAGCGCCATCACTCGGATTAGTTCATCCCCTCCAGATTCTCCGGACGCTAAGAAATCCAAAAAAGTGGGGGTGATGCATAGGGCTGATCGTGACGTAAACATTCGGGCATAGACACAAAACTTTTGAGTTTCAATTCATTGTCATCATCTTTGTAATATATTGAAAATTGATGTATTGTCGCTTGATCATTACTCCAGTGGATACCTTGAAAGGAATTTTTAATTAGGAAAGCATAATTATCAGAAAAATCACAAATGACAATACATTCAGTTTTAATTATTTTACTTTTTTTCATTTAAAGATTCTCTTGGTTTATTTGCTAGAAATGAATGTAGTAATAATTTGGTTAAACCGTTACTTGAAGTTTGTAAGAATTCATCGACAGTAGATATTAAGGTCCACTGTTTGTACTTCATATTTTCAATGTTCACGCCACGTTACTATTGCCGTTCATCTCTTTCAAAGTCACTACGCTTTCAAAAAGCTATGACGATAAAGGGTACTTCAAAATATCATTGTACGATTCCAGTTTCCCTCAAAGAATTGGAAGCAAAGCAATTTTCCTTGTGTGAAGAGGAGAATATTGGGAAAATTTGTAAATAAGAAATGTTAAAATTTGAGGAATTTAAATACTGTATAATATATAACTGAAAGAGGTGCTTGTTCACGAAGTCAACCTACCGAAATCCTAATAAAGTAATCCACATTTTCAATAATGATGTTTTTCTTTTACTTCTTATTATTTATTTATTTCTTGAATTTTCAATAAAGTTATCTTGTCTAAGAAATAAGATTATTTAATTGAAAATATATAATAATCATTCATATTTAAGAGCAAAACGATATCAAAGAAGAAAATCGGCCGTGAGTAAATCGTTTTCGATCAGAAATTTGACGTAGAATACGATAAAAATTTTAAGAACTTAATTCATGGGGGTCAAACTAGCTGAAAATCGATTAAAAATTTGAATTTTTTATAACCATTTCAATTTGTTAATAATATTTTTAGGACGTTTTTTTCATTAAAGTTCGTTTTTCTACTCAATCAATACTAATCAATACTAAGAACACATTTTTTTTAACAATGAGATTTAAATACAGTTTTCATTTAAAAATACAATTTGTTATGAATACAAAATTATTCTAGGGAAAAGAATTTGTTCCAATAATTTTTTCTTTTGCAAACCTAATGGGAAACTTGAAATTAGCGCACGAAAAATCCCTTTAGATAACATATGTTGCATTTGTATTATTAATAATTTCCTTGTAGACGTTCAAAGTCTCTTTAATATTTGATATAGATTATGCAATATCAATTATTTAGTCATATGGTTGTAACAAATTGTATTTTAAATATGAAATATACTACTTTGAACATGATTTTACCAGTAGAATTAGATTTCAGAATTTATTTTGCGAAAAAAATGAAATAAATAATGATTTATTTGAACAAATTGTTTGAATAAATTATTTTTTTAATTCGGCTTCGTTAGTTTCTTTGAAATTCAATTACAAACATTTCTGGCTACATTTTGTTTGATTTGGTTAGGATTTTCGACCTGAAGGTGGTTTTGAACGAAATTATCGCCATATCCCCAGTGTGCGACGCGTTCTCTGCCGGAATTTTTCGGCCCCAATGAGAGCCAGTAATATATTTACGGATGCTTGCCATACATAAGCTTAGGAGTCGGGTACGGCTGGCGCAAATATACAACATATAGTTATAAAACATGCATCTTCATGTCAAGGAGTTTACCAAAAAAACAATATAATTATGCCTATAAACATTATAAACAAACTCTACCAACTATATGTAACCTCGACGAAGGAAACAAGCTAAAAAATCACAAACTTCATAAGTAGGTAGGTTATGTAATACCAATGTTTACATTTTTGTGAACTTCCACTGACATCGAAATAACTTTCTTATTCGTTTTTAATGAATCCCTCTTACTTCTCGTATTACCAAATTGTAAGCCTGATGTTGCCTGACGTCGCTGGGTGAAAGCTCGTTAGAAAGAGATTTTCTTTCAATAAAAATATTCTCGAAAAAATAAAGTTTTCATCATGACTATTAGATTGATACCGTCGAAAACAACGTTATAAATTGATAACCTTAACTATCCAAAAATATATTAAGTTCTGCTTGTAACTTACAAAAAAGTATAAAAATCCAATTTAGAGTAACCTGTCAGAATAATATATGAGGATCTTAAGCTGTTAGGCATGTACACTTGCAAGAGTCTACAAAGCCCAAAGAACAAATAGCCTAACAGCAATGTGTTGGTAATTTCATTATTTCGGGGTAGCAGACAACAGTGACACTAATTGCGTGGTTACCGGACCTCGACCAGCAAGTGTTAATCATACAGTCTGGTAATTTGGCCGTCATCGACCTGGAATCGCGTGGGAGAGGTGTGTGGAAGTGTCAGGGGCAGTAAAGTGTCCCGGAATTATTATCGCGCATGCCAAGAGAATGAGAATGCAGCATCTTTGTATGTCTGCTGGCTGTCTGCATGTCTTATTGTT
Source organism: Neuroterus valhalla (assembly GCA_011762715.2). Lineage (NCBI taxonomy): Eukaryota > Metazoa > Arthropoda > Insecta > Hymenoptera > Cynipidae > Neuroterus > Neuroterus valhalla. The sequence goes on from WSXT02088905.1 coordinate 2,537, forward strand.
CATCGCGTTGCGTTGCGTTGCAATGCGTTGCTTCGCTTTAGCTGGAATATAATTTATGACACAAGTACACACGTCTGCATAACATGCGTGTAACTACACTTCGCGGACGTCACGTTGCTTCCACGTCGTGTTAAACTACACGTTGCTATACGCCCAGTGAGTCTTTAGAGACAAATTCCAAACAGGGAAGTTTTAATTTGATTTTATTTGGAAAGAAACGGACCATAAAGATGCGCGCCAAAAATTGGGCGTTTATAATTTTTTTAAAGTTATACGCTAATCATTTCTTTCTTTTTACATACTCATCCTAATGAGAAGGTATTGGTTTTATGTGGAAATCGACTTTCGTGGAATTCAATAAATCTACACGTTTTGAGACCTCCTGATTCAGAAAAAGTAGTTTTTACGTTGGTGTCTGTCTGTTGTCGTTGTCGTCGTCGTTGGTGTCTATATACTCCATATCATTTTAAAAACTAAACGGATTGGATTGTCTTTTGGCACACATTTTGGGGGACCAAAGAGACAGGTCAAGTCTGTTAACCAGCTATTATGGATGAAAAATCAAAGAGGGGGAGGAATTACGAAAATTTTTTTGGAATTTTTTCCCAGAATCAATAATTGTGAGTAGGGGAGAGTGGGGAGTTGAGAGCCGGAGGAAGTTGTGAGCCATTTCGATTTCTGCCATGCTGTGATTGCTAGGTCTGTTGTATGTACTGTTAAGTGTTTCTCTTGACCCAAGCTAACTTTTCAGTGAGCATTCATTGCATCTGCAGGCGTTCTTGGCCTTTATGTGAATCACTCAATGTTGGATCGCACCGAAAGTTTGTTTTTATACTTGTGTTTGTAGTATTTTGAGGCCCGTTTTGCGGACAACTCTAGAGAAAAGGTTAAACAAAACATTCTTTAGGCCTCTTTAAAAAGAAAGCTCTCTATGAAAAGAAGAAAATTTTGATAATTGTTGAGTGCGTCGATAGCGATGCCGAAAAAATTAAATAGAAATAACGCAATGCATTGTAACATGTGCGACAGTGCTGTGCACTTGAAGGCTTCCAACATGACGACTGGGTAATATACCTGTGTTAATTGCGAATCTGATTATTTTGTTTAATCTTTTGGTTATATCAAATTTATCCTAAATTTCATTTTCTACTACTTTAGTACACATAAATTAGGAGAATATGCTGTTTTCTGAAACTTTTTGACATGGCTCACAACTCCCCACCATAATTACGAATGCCGGTTTTTTACCTTTAAGGCGATCTGGAATATTTCAAAGGCGACAGTGATTTTTTTCAAATTCTTTTGTCCAGTAGTTGTGCTTAAATGTCCTCTAAAAATGCAACTTAAAACACTCACAATCTATTGATTTTTATGGAAGATATACCTCGAAAACAAAACCCGGCTCACAACTCCCCACTCTCCCCTACAATTTCTTGTAGCACGTAAAGAGTGAAACAATTTATCCTTATCATTTTTTTCGATAAAAAAAAATTGTCAGGGTGATGGTATTTTCGAAAATTCGAAAATATAAAAGAAAATGAGAATTTTGAGACAAACAACGCAAGATTGAAAAGAAAGTCAGAGAGAAAAAAAGGTTTCTTTTTGGGAGCCGTACAGATTCGTTAATACGACTTTTTTAATTTTCTCGAAAAATCGAAGATTCCAATTTTGATCGCACAAGAAATAATAAAAAATAATGTGTGAACTTGATAAGTTTTGACTGAATAATCAAATTCGATCGAACGTAGTAGTGCGTAAGAAGTGTAACAATTTATATGAATGATTTTTTTGTTAGGAAGAAAAATATGAAATAAAATGAGATTTTTCAGCCAAATAACGCAGGATTGAAAAGAACGCCAGAGAGAAAAAATGTTTCTTCTTGAGAGTCCTACATGATCATGAATGCAACTCTAAATTTTCTCAAAAAATCGAAATGTTTTTGACTTCTTTTTCCAAGACTCGAAAATTTGAGTATGGCTTCTTGTTTTATTTGTAATTATATTAATATTAGAAATAGATTGACTGAATTTTTTTCAAAACAAAACGAGGTACGAGGTATATAAATTAATATTATATACATTTGATGCGTTAGAGTTAAAGGAAATAAAGAAAAGTTCGCGTTTTCGACAGATTTTAGTCGAGTGCGCTTCACGAGACACACGATGAGAATGTATTCGTTGAAGCCGGATAAGCTTGAACAAAAGAGAATTCACAATCATCGAATATAGCAGCCGACATTCTTATTTTTAGTTTCAAAAGCTCTATACACAATTGAAGGGAAGTACTCGAGCGCGCAGTGCGAGGTTAATTGAAAACCGAGCGCGAAGCGCGAGATCCAAAAGACCCGCGCCATAGGCACGCTCAAACTTGCGAGCGAAACGCGCAATGAGAATGTGCCCGCGCAGCAGGCAGATTTTCCTTAAATGAGTTTTTGTAAATTTCACAGATGTGACAGATGGAAATTAATCGTTAAGTTTATCTTTTTATTAATGATTAATCTCTTTGTGAATGTCTGCCCGCTTAGCGAGCACATTCCCATGGCGCGCAACTCGCTTTTCTCGCAAGTTTCAGCGTGCCCATGGCACGCATCCGCCGGAACTTGCGCTTTGCGCGCTCGCTAATTCTGTTGACTCGCGCTTCGCGCTCGAGTTTTATTGTTCATCCCAATGATTATGCAAATTTGAAAGTGAATTGAACAAATCAATCTCTTTTAGATCCCAGTAAACCAATGCAACCTCGTATTTTTATTTACAACGTAATTAGGTATAGATAAAGATTCCATTTCTCAGAGCTCTGTCGGCTTTACGGTACACATCCCCATCGTGGCACTAGCGCTCGACTTTTCACGGAAGTTTTATATGTAAGTTTATTATCTAAGATACCTTCGCAAGAGAAATCGAATGCGCTGTTTATTATACAAACAACTGTATGAAAAACCGATTTGATCCGTTCTTTTTTTGGGGGTTACCATGTTCACGGACGGACGGCCGACATACGGACATACAGACACCATCGCAAAAACTTGATTTTCGGCTTCAGGATTTCTCGAAACCATGAGATCCGTTGAAAATTCAAGATGTGAAATTTCAGACGATTCCAATACTTTCTCAATCATGAATTATGAGACTTTTTCGTGACTTTTTTCAAAGAACCTTGATTGACAAATCTTAGAAAATAAAATTTCAAATTTGAGTGTAAATATATGTTAAGGAGAATTGAGTCAAAGTATTTTTTAAAATTTCGGAGTATGACTCCCATTTGATATGTGTTCGTCGTTGTCTCTAAGCTGGATAACGATTCTTCGGTTTCATTCCTTCGATTAAATATGAAGCCTTACATCGAAAAATCTTCAATTTGTTATGGTGCTTCCTTCAGTATCTCTCATATACTCATTTTCAAATTGGTGCCGTACATTGAAATTTTATAGAATGACTTGACTCGATCCTTCTTGACATGTATTGGCTCCAAAATTAGAAGTTTATTTTTCTAAAATGTTTTAATCCAACTATTTTCATTTTGCATTCTACTTGAAGACCGTAGGACCCAAAAAATAACTCCTCACATATACTTTGACAGTCGGAAAAAGATTTTATTTTATTCCTATCAATTCTGATATTCAATTATTATAACCTACCTGTTTCTGGAGATGTGATAAATTAAATTTTTGGTTGAATACAGATACAACATGCATCATCAGAAATGGCAATCGACTTTGATTTTTGTTCTATCTACTCTCAATAAAAAATCTATTGTATTATAATTACCAGTCTTAAACTCAGTAGGAATATCTGAGAACTCTTGTAATTATGCATAGGATTCTTTTATGATCTCTTTGGAGTATATTTAGAGTCTCTTGGATTACCTTTAAAAATTTCTTGAATCTTTCTCAATAATTCGAAAATACCTTCAAAACTCTCCAAATTGGGATTTTCCTTGAAAATTTCTAAATTAATAAAACCTTAGAATCATTTCGAATTATTCAAAATTCTTTCAAATGTTACTTTTTACAAATCTCTCGAAAAGCAATATAATTTCTGGATCTTCTTCTTGATTATGAGTTTATTGAATTTATTTGTACATAGGTAAAAATTATATTTGAAAGAGTGGAAACGTTAATTTTGGTACTCCGTCTCTATAGAAATATATCATTTTACATTCTACATTCCATAAACCAGAATCCTGGTCCAAGCAATGGCCAAAAAAATCCGGTCCATTAGACCAGAATTTCCCGTCCAAGCGGAATCCGAATAATTTGGGATCTGAAATCTAGATTGCGCCAGTGTCGCGAACTGAAGCAAGGAGGTCAAATTTTTCAAATGCTTTTTTATTTATGCATAGCAGCGATTTTACGACTGTTCTGCAAAGCAGAAACTCAATAGTCAGTATTGAGAATTATTATTCATCGAAAACAAAGTTTTCTGATGAAATGTGTATCGTATAGTGTAAAAAGCACCTCCTTTGTTAAAACTGTTTTTTCTCGAAGAAACTATGATTTCACCATATCAAGGGAGTTTCAACACATTTTGAGCTCAGATGAACTTGAAATAATGTAAACAGTGGAAATCCTGATTCAGAATATATATAGAATATGAGCAATAAACGATGAGAACTGAAATACCAAATCTAACCTAACTTTAAGGTTATGGTTTTTCAGACATTGAACGTTTCATGTACGAATCGATATATAATGACTCTGTGTTTGATTTTGCTTCAATTAAAGTTTATCCATTACTACAATTTACTGGAACTTCAATGATGCAGTGAAGAAAATATTATTTTCAGAAAAATCGGTTTTGACAGTAAAGGTGTTTTTTCACTGTATATGATGAAAATTCCGTCAGAAGCACTTTGTTTCCGATAAATACATTCGTGCAATGTTTACTTAGTGCAGAGGTGTGCAACGCGTGAGCAACGGTGCAAATAACTGTTACTCGTCAATCCCCTCTCTTACCACCTTGGATGCATTCATGCGGTGATCGCAATGTGGAAAGGGGTTCTCGGCGGCCGGGCTGTGTGAACAGTGCGCGCAAGTAGGCGTTGTCAGGCGTAGTCAGACGGAACCTGTGGTGGAACAAGTAGAGGATTCTCGATGAAACGCTCGAAGAAGGGAAAGGAAGGGGAAGCGCGCCAACCTTGCGTTGGACACCCCCGACTTAGTGTTTGAAACTTCAAAATAATATGATCGTGAACTGATTTTCATGCAAAAATCAGAAATAATCTTAAAACTTTAATTCGCTTGCGCTAGTTCACATTTTGACCGTATTCAAATTATGGTTGGCGTCATGCAGTTCTTCGGTTCTTAATAACCAGAATTCCGTCCCAAAAGATTTGGAGGGCACAGAGAGAGAAATGAAAAAAAAATTTTGAAAAGGCGGTAGTCACCTACAAAAAAAGTTTCGTTTCAAGTCATCAATGAAGTCGCTCAAATCTCCCCTTCCTTTCCGCACTACACTAGCACTTCACTCCTCTCCCCCTTTCACTATCCCACTTTATTCATCTTCTCACGTATCCCTACTTTCCATCACATAAATTGTCCAAAAATTTCCCTTATCTTACTCTGCTAACTTTCTTTGATTCTCCTTATATCTCCCTGCTTTCTCTTATCGTCCCTATCCTTCATACGATGGATGGACACCCAACTAGAACCCGAAAAATTTCTGCCCGGGGTTACAGAACCCTGAAAACAAGCCTAGTGGCGCCTCACAGTGGGAGAAAAGCACTTTTTTGGGACAAAAATCAGCCGACTCCTCAATTTTCAACGGATTAGTGCTTTTTTACGTAGAGGTGCACTTTTCTTGAATATGTTATTGACCTTAAAATTTGCAATTGGTTATTTTTGCGATATTTACTTTGCCCCAACCATCGATATTCCTTCACAAAGGTGTAGAACTAGTAAAGTTCCTTTTTTGGATGGAAATTCAACTCGTAGATAAATATCCTGTATTTTGTGAAGTGTTATAAACAAATTATTCGATATAACTGTTAACAACATTTTTCATTGTTATAAACCACTTTTATACACAAACTCACTTATTCGGCATTTCTGTACTTCGAAAATTTTTCTTTTCTGTGGTATCAATTATTTCCATCTGAAGACAAGAATATTACACATTAGAGTTGCATGAAGCAATATTTGTCACTTTTATAAACAAATCCACTTATTTGGCATTCATATACATAGAAAACTTTTCTTTTATGCGGAATAATTTTTTTTTTCGTCTAAAAGAATAGAATTTTTGTACAACTGACTTACATCCAACAACATTTATCATTGTAACAAACAAACCAGCTTCTCTACCAAACGTCACAATTGCAACTATGAAAGAGGTTTTTTTTGGTTTGGCATTTATTAATATATTTTTTGGTACTTTTGGAAAATTAAAACTTTTTTTCCTACCTAACTTTACCTTTGTATGATTGATACCTCTGAGCCTATGAAATTGGAAAATTAGAAAAATTTTGTAATCTTTTTTCGTTTGTTTCTGTTTTTCACATTTTAAGAACAAATTTATAAACGTGGAACTGACTGTGCTTTGTTTTCTCTGCAGATTTTATGTCATTTACTTCCGTTTTGAAAACAAAATCATTTTTTTTCGAAGAAGAGACATGATTCCGCATGAAAGACAAATTTTATATCAATATTCAGGTAAATAATTCTTTAAATATTGATATTACAAAGTTGTGAAAAAATGGGTCTCATGTCACCAATCATCTCCGTATTGAAATATGTTTTTGTAAGTGCAAAATAAGGGGAAATGTATTTTTTCATTTTTCGATTGAACCAAAATTACAGGAATTACGTTGCTTTTTGAGTTAACCTCTAAAATGACTCTCGCTTCACTAAAGATGGAAAAACCTTTTATTTTCATAGTTTTTAAGATTTTTCGTGGCTGCTTTGTATTGTTTGATGTAGTTTTAGGTGTTCTTCTAACTTGACTCAACCATTCTGAAAAATAATATAATTAGTATAGAAATTTCTTTTTTTATACAATTTTTCAAATTCGATTTTCTCAGGAACGCCATGTTTTTTTTGTATGCTTTTTTTAAAAAATAGCTGATTCCAAGACATTACTTCTAAGCTACATGGGACCTTTCCATTTTGCGATATGTGGAAATGGAAAATAAAATCCATTTTTTCCACTTTTTTGCGTTTATTTGCACGAGTCTTCAAGTAAATCATTTCCAATTATACAAAAATATTTTTAAGATAACAGTATTACTATAATTAAATCTTGAATTTCATTCAGGATATCGAAATGTTTTTTAAATTGGTTACACAATGAAAAATGGCATATACCCAATGTATTTTAAGCGGGAATAGTGCCATTTTTTATTGTCGGATCTCAATGAAACTATTCCAACAATTTTTCATTATAAAACCGATTTATTAAAAGACTCGTGCCAATTAAGGCAAAAAACTAAAGAAAAATCGATTTTATTTTATTTCTAGGTTAATTTTAATTATTTTTCAATATGGTGAAGTCAAGTTGAAAGAACACCTCAAACTGAATCAAAAAACACAAAGCAGCCACGAAAAATCTTAAAAACTACAAAAATATCTAGTACAGACCATCTGTCAAATTTTGTGGAAAAAATACCATAAGACATTTTTTGCGGGAATCTCTAGAAGAACATTCAAAAAGCTTAACCTGAAAAATTCGGGATAGTTCAAGGGCGCGTTTTTGAGAAAACTGAAAAAGTTTTTGGATTTGATATATCTCAGAAATGGTATGTTTTTGGGTAAATTTTTAATCACAAAAAATATTGGGGGCAATATTTTCTACAAGTTTTTTATTAATTCCACATGCTGCCATGAAAAGTGCAATTAATAGATGGCGCTAAAGTACCAAAAAAACCGTTTTCTCGCTTTGTGGCACAGAAAAACATTTGATATTGCAGATCTATTACTGAAAAAGTTGTTCGTCTCAGAAAAACCTACGAAATTTACAAAGAAGTTTTTCTTGTCTGTTTTTCCGTTCACGAGTTATAGCGCGACAAACCTGTCACCGTAATTTCCCACTGTTCCCGAGGAGGGCGACGTTAGTGTGGGTACATGATAAATCATTACTTCAGACTGAATGAATTATTTTTTTGTAAGTAGGACTTTCAAATTATTCCTAATTATGATAAATTGCTATTACGAAATATTATTTATTATTATTAACTTTTTTCCAAAATTATGCTGAATTCAGTATTAAACGTGAGTTAAAAAGGTTTTTGAAATTTTCTATCAAACGAGCTGTACAAGAATGTGCTTATAATTTTTGTTGAGCGTGCAACATGAAAAATACGTGTAAGTGTTTATTATTTCATAGAATCTTGGCTTGGTAAGAAGGAAAAATGTTTCGTCCACTCAAAAAGTTTTGGTATAAGTTTTGTAGGTATTTTTGAGGCGAACAACTTTCTCATTGACAGTTTTGGGATAAAAAATGTGTTGGTACTTGAGCGCCATCTATCAATTGCAATTTTTATTGCAGCATATTGACCTAATAAGAAAAGTTGTAGAAAACATTTCCCCCAACATTATTTGTGCTAACAAATTTTCTCAAAAGCCTACCATTTCCGATATACATCAAATCCAACCCTGAACGATCCTACATTTTTCAGGTTAGGCTTTTTGAATGCTCTTCTAGTGATTTCAGAAAAAAAAAGTTTTATGATATTTTTTCCAAAACCAGCCTTTTTTGTGTCAGATTTACTGTACCAATCAGGTATTTTGATTTTCCAGTTGACCGAGAGTCATTTTAGGGTTAAATTAAAAAGCAATATCAATCCTGTATTTTTGGTCCAATCGCAAAATAAAAAAATTCGTGTCCCCTTACTTTTCACCTAGAAAGACAAATTTCAGTCTTCCTGCATGATTTGGAATGGAATTGGTCTTAAAAACTTTTTTCTGCAAGCTTCCCTGGCGGAAGTTTCGGATTGAAATTTATTCCGAACTTTACCAAATCTTTCCGAAATCTGTATCCAAACCATTCCGAAGTCATCCGAAATGAATGTTCAATCCTTTCTAATCCATGCGTCGGAATCAAATTCAAACCGAATGAATACGATACTTCTCTAAAACTAACACATAATCCTTCTTATCCCGACTGGCCAATCCGATTGGATCCGAATTGAATTATAATTCCTTTCCAATCCGTGATCTTAAACCGAATGAACCAGAAACCTTGTTTCAATCCTTTCCAATCCGCCCTTTTGATCCGAATGAATCCGAGGCTCATACGAAATGACTGTTC
>WSXT02088927.1:0-11775 GCA_011762715.2 Neuroterus valhalla
TATTTTCCAGTAGTACAGAGGGGCTGGAACCGAACGAGTTACGCTTACCCCGCAAGGGATTTGGCTTAATGGTATAACAATGATAGAAAAAAAGACGATTTTTTCAGCCACAGTTGGATTTTTAACAGAAAGTAGAATTCTGAGGTACAAAGACAACGAAAGTTCAGTTTTTAACTTCAAATATGAATTTTCCACCTAGCTGTCAATTTTTCTTACAAAAACATTCAAATTCAAACAAACACAGTTTTAAAGCATGTTCAACAAAAAGTAGAATTTTCGAGCTATGAAGACGATTTGTTTATATGAAAGTAAAATTTTCAAGAAGAAAGTTCGTTTTGGACAAAGAAAGTTAAATTCGTAACTCTAAAGATGAATTTTCAACCATATTGGCAAATTCTCTCACAAAAAACATTTGAGTTCAAACAAACACACTTTTCGAACATTTTCAACAGAAATTGGAATTTTTAGCGACAAAGACGATTTATTTTAGTGACAGTTGGATTTCCAACAACACCGATGAATTTTCGAACTACATAGACGATTGGTTTCAATAAAAGTTAAATTTACAACAAGGAAGTTCATTTCGGACAAAGGGAATTGAATTTCCAACCACATTGTCAAATTTTCTCACACAAAATATTAAAATTTGAACAAACACAGTTTCTAAACATTTTGTACAAATATAGGAATTATTGAGCGACAAAGGCGTTTTATTTTAGCCACAGCTAGATCTTTAACAAAAAGAAGAATGTTTGAGCTGTAAAGACGATAAAACAAACACAGTTTTTGAACATTTTTAACAAAAATTCGAATTTTTCAGCGACAAAGACGATTTATTTCAATGGAAGTTGAATTGTCAACAAGAAAGTTCATTTCGGACAAAGAAAGTTGAATTTTGAACTTCAAAGATGAATTTCCAACCGTATTGTCAAACTGTCTCACAAAAGAAATTTGAATTCGAACAAATACTTTTGGAAAATTTTGACATAAAATTGAGATTTTTCAGTGACAAAGACGATTTATTTCAGCCACAGTTGGATTTTCAACTAGATATTTAATGTTTGAGCTAACATGACGATTTGTTTCAATGAAAACAATTTCTAACAAGAAAGTAAATTTCGGACAAAGAAAGTTTAATTTCGAACTTTAAAAATGAATTTCCAACCGTATTGTCAAATTGTCCCACAAAAAACATTCAAATTCGAGCAAAAACCTTTTAAAAATTTTTACACGAAATTGGAATTTTTCAGCGTTTTCACAAACACATTTTTCAACCATTTTTACCGAAATTCGGATTTTTCAGCGAAAGAGACGATTTTCTTCAGCCACAGTTGTAATTTTAAAAAGAAGTAGAATGTTCAAAGAAGGCATGTTCCAATGAAAGTTGAATTTTCAACAAGAAAGTTCATTCCGGACAAAGGAAATTACATTTTGAACTTCAAAGATGAATTTCCAACCGTATTGTCGAATTGTCTCACAAAAAACATTCAAATTTGAACGAACACACTTTTCAAAAATTTTGACACAAAATTGGGATTTTCCAGCGACAAAGACGATTTATTTCAGCCACAGTTGGATTTTTAGCAAGAAGCAGAATGTTTGAGCTATAAAGACGACTTGTTTCAATGAAAGTTGAATTTTCAACAAGAAAGTTCATTTCAGACAAAGAAAGTTGAATTTATAACTTTAAAGATGAATTTCCAATCGTATTGTCAAATTGTCTAACAAAAAACATTCAAATTCGAACAAACACGCTTTTTGGACATTTTTACCGAAATCGGGATTTTCCAGACACAAAGACAATTTATTTCAGTCACAGTTGGATTTTCAGCAAGAAGTAGAATGTTCGAGCTACAAAGACGACTTGTTTCAATGAAAATTGAAGTTTCAACAAGTTCTTTTATGCAATGATTCGAAAGAAAAAACAATTTTATCAGGAATTTGAACATGATAAGAACTTCAATAACCTTTCAGCATTTATTTCTCTTTAAATTATCATTTATTCCACAAAAAGTTAAGTTTTTAATAATAAAATTAGACTCAAAACAAAATAGATGCATTTTCAACTAAATAATTATAAAAAAAATATCAATGTTCAACAAAGTTATGCCTTACACACGGAAAAAATTTGTACTGGAGGAATTACAGGATTAGTTACGTGGTGGAGGATATGAGAAAAATTCGGTGAAATAATATTAACTTTTCTGTAAATCATCTACAACTGTTAAGTTATAATTACAGAACTGATAATCAATATTGGAAATCGGTGCTGTAAGTGCTCAAAATGATTATTACGAATAAGTTGAAGAGAAATTACGTTTCCGCTGCAAGAATGACGGTTCTCGGTCGCTCAAAATTACAGAACTCTGCTGCGTTTCGAAATACACAAAACGACAAAACCACCTTCAGGTCGCAAATCTTCCAAATCAAACTAAATGAAGCCAGAAGTGTTTGTGAATGAACTTCAGAGAGACTCACAGAGCCAAATTTTCAAAAATAATAATTTTTTAAAACATTTTTTACAACTAAAATTTGACGGAATCAAGTTCTTTCGAAACCTGATTGTATAACCCTTTCGTGAATATAAGACTCCGAGTCATATGAACTGGATAAACAATATAGAATATGAGGAGTTTGAGGCATAGCTGATTTGCGACTTGGCATTAGTTTCGCGAAATAATTTTTTTTAAGCAATTTGTTTGAATGAATTATAGCTAATTTAAATTTTTCCGCAAAATATATTCTTTAATCTAATTCTTCTCGAAAAATATGTCCGAAGCAGTATATTTTATATTCAAAATACAATTATTTACAACCATATGACTAAATAATTTATTTTACACAATTTATATTAAATCCTGATAAGGCTCCTAGCGCCTATAGGACAATGAATTATAATACAAATACAACAAATGTTAACTAAGAGGTTTTTTCGTGCGTTAAGTTCAAGTTTGCCTTTAGTTTTACGAAAGAAAATTGTTGGAACAAATTATTTTTTCTAAATTATTTTCAATTCATAATCAATTGTATTTTTCAATTGGAACTATTATTAAATCTTACTGTATATAATCAAATGTGTTCTTATTATTGATGAAATCGTTTAAGATTAATCTGTTTGAACGAATAAATCATTCCGTAGATGTTTTTTGTATTTTATGTTACATTCAAAAAAAAAAATTTTTATCTTTACTTTCATCATTTCTTTGTGATTTTTTCATTCATCAAATTTTTTTATTGTAATTATTTTATCAACTCTTATATCTTCAACTTATGATAAACGGGCTTGAAAAACAGAATTATTTTTTTCTTATTCTTCAATTAACATATCTTTTGCTGCTTTATCGATTTGATGTTCTTTTTTCCATTTTGTATCTCATGTGTCATGAAATATAGTTTCAAAGTTGATATAAAACAATCCTTTGCAGCATATTATATAATTTTTTATGGGTTATTAAAACCTCTATTTCTATTCCTCCAATGATGAGTCTGTAAGATGTAAAAATAACTATTCAATTATACAGTATTTTGCCTCGAAAGGTTTCGGAAGAAATAATTTTTTAAGATCGCTGATTAAGAATAAAAGGACCTTACTGTTAATAACCCGTACGGTGTCTAGGCTATTTAATTTAGAAACTTCGCATGAGCATGCAAATAATCGAATACTTATTAGTCCTATTATTATGGAATAAATGTTCCACAAAAAATAGGGATTACCAGTGTTCATAGATTAATGATTCAGAGTTTAGGATTCAAGGGGTCATGGATTTAGGGTTCATCGATTCAGGTTTCATGGATTTAGGGTTTGAGGTTCAGGGGTTCAGGTTTAAATGGTTTCAGGTTTATGGGTTTCGGGTATATGGGTTTATGTTGTTTTGGATGATTTTTGCAACATATTGCAAGTTTAGCTAACATTGCTTACAATATTTGTTTAAACAAATTATTTTGGAAAATTTGGCTTCGTGAGTCTCTTTGAAATTCGTTTACAAAAAAAATTGGCAAAATTTTGTTCGATTTGGTTAAGATTTGCGACCTGCAGGTGGTCTTGAACATTCCGTCCCCAATGTCCGACGCCGCGTTGGCAAGACTCATACAGAATCACCTCCAAAATTTCTTTCATTCAACAAAAAAATAGTTTTTTTGCGAGAAAACTTGAAATGATCGAGAATTTCATGAGACCTGAAAAACCGCCAGATGACAATGAACTTATTTCTTGACCAGTAATTTCACCAATTTCTAGAGCAAAAATTTATCTAACTTATATTTCATAGTTTTTGCAGTTAATTAGAATAATCGTTTTCTTTATTTATGATATCTTTCAGTTTTGAATACGTAGTTCTCAGTTCTCCAACTTTAAACATTTTCTACTACGAATTGCAAAATTTAAAATTAAAACTTAGAGGATTTTGAAATCGAAGATTAAAATTTTAAACAAATTCTAGTTCATCAACGGTGAATATAAATTAATTAATGATTTTTCGATTCGAACTGCACTTTCAATCTTGGAATAATTTCAAGGTAATACATTTCATACTCCGAGCCGTTTATTAAAATTTGGACATTTTTTCAGGCCAAAGTATTTAATCTTAAAACCATTGAATTTGGAATTCTTTAATTTGAACAAAAATTATAACTTAATATTTAGAAATGCTCGACTGTTTTTTTATAATCAGTAATTTATTGTTCTATTTGGAAAAATGAAAGCTCTGAATATAATTCGATGGTAAAATTTAAGAAGGAATGAAATAGAATTAGGAATTTTAATTTCCCATGCCCTCAATGGAAGAATAAATCAAAAGATTCTGAAAATTATATCATTCAAGCAATTCGAGATTAGAAGCATTTAAACTTGCACATCTTTTAAATTAATAATTTAGAATCAAATAATTTTTAGATAAGAGGTCAAGTTTTCTTGATTTAAAGTCATATGTAATGAATAATTTCTTATTATTATTTAAAAAGGGATGAAAATTCCATTTACAGTTTCTCCCCTAGTTATTATACAATGTTTGAGAGACAAACGTCACAAAAATATCTGACGTTCAAGTAAGACTATTGAATACAACTTGGTCAACCAAAAATGTTTGGCCCTGCACTGGTCGTTTCTCGCAAGCGGTAGGAATTTTTCTTGGGCGATATATAAGGACCGATTTGACTGTAATACTCAGCGTGCGATAACTTCGTTGTATATAGGAAAGCTCTGCGTGCATTGTATGCATTGTATGCATTGTAGGCATATAGAATATGTCTGTGTGTGTTAGTTAGGAATGTATCACTCTTGTGTTCCGTGCGATACTTCCTTCTGAAGTACACTCCACACTATATATGATCAATTTTTTTTTTGTGTTGAAACGATACGACGTGTAGAAATCCCAGAACTCTGTCGTGATTCTGATTTGAAAGGCGTTCTGTGAATTTTCCTGTCCTCCGCTTTGTTTTCAACGGACTTCAGTTTTGTAGATTTTAAGAACTTCCTATAGGCAAAATTACTGTCCCATTTAATAATTCTCCCTGAATGATATTCAATTCTAACAGAAAGAGGTATGTAGGGTTTACAAAAAGGTGAATCTGTAAAAATAACGTATTTTTTCTCATATCCGCCACTCCGTACCAAATTCTGTAATTCCCCCAGTAAAAATTCTCTCCGTGCATGATAAGTCTTCAGAAAAAACAATGATTTTTTAACCAAAAAGGTAAACATCGAACCAAACAGTTGAATTTTCTTTCAAGAAGAGGGAAAAAAAATCCCTACAAAAGAGGCTTCAAATTGTGAACGTAGTTTATGGGCCTAAAATTCAAATATTTTTACAAATTTTGCTCATATGAACAAAGTTAAAAAGATTTTCGAACCTTATGGATAATAATTGTTCAGAAATGAAATTTTCCAGAAGATAGTTGAATTTTCCACTTCAAGAGTTTTAATTCATAACAAGGAAGCTGTACCTAACCGAAGAAGATGAATTCTTAACCGGAAGAGAAAACTTTTCCATCCTAGGAAGATGAATTTTTTGATCAAATAATTGAATGTACGGAGAAAAAATAATACACTAAACAATAATTGAGTTCCAGTCGGAACAGTTGAAAACCTAATATTTGAACTTTTGAGCAAAAAATACTCTTTCAATCGAATAATTGAATTCCTGACTGAGTATTTGCATTTTTGTTCAAGTACTGGAACTTCCAAGTCGAGAACATGTCTTTTTCAGGCGAACGTAGATTTGTACAACTAGTTGACTTTCGAACCCGAAAAGATGCTTTTTCAACAAGGAAGATCATTATAAACCAAAAGAGGAAAAATCTTGCTGATGAGGATGACTTTTCAAACAAATAATTAAATTTTTAATCTGCAGAGACAAATTTTCAAACAATAAAAAGTTGAATTTGATACCAGCTAGAGAGACGAATTTTCTGAAGAGAAGTTGAATTTTTGACCTAGATTTAAAAAATTTTCATGAAGAAAGTCCTTTTTAAGCAAAAAGGATGACTTTATTATCAAAGAAATGGATTTTTCATCCAAAACGAATGATTTTTAAAAACAAAAAGATTTCCGCCAAACAAGATGAATTTTAAGTCAAATAGTCGGATTTACAAAAAAAAAAGTTCTTCAACTAAACGTTTGAATAGTTGTGAAGCATTGGGTTAACTTAAAAGCAAATGAAGGTTATTTTGGAACAAAAAGTCATATTTAAAATTTAAATAATTGATATTTCAACGCAGAAAGAAAATTTGTAAGAGAAGACTCGAATTTTTCGACATTTTCATGCGATTTAAAGTTTTTCCAGCAGGCCGTGTGTACGAGATAAGAAAATATTTTTTGTATTGAAATTGTTTACTCTAAAGATATCTAACAGTTTTCCCTCGTGTGTTCTCTCATGAGAAGCATAGTTTCTGTTTTAATCGTAAAAAGAACATTCCGAATAAAAGAGTCAAGTTTCCAACAGAACTAAACGAGATAAGAAATAAAAGGTTGAAAATAAAAATGGTTTATTTCAGAAAGATACACGAAATTTGATAAATATTTGAACAGGGCGATCAAACTTAATTTGTAATCATAACAAATGAAATTTATGTTTTGTTTGGATCATCTGAACTAGCAGTCCCTGATCAAGGTATATGCATTAATATATCATACATTAAATATAGTAGACGTTTTGCACAAATATAAATCGAGTGCGAAGCATGAGATACGCGATGAGAAAGCCGAAGAAGCTTTATTAGAAAAGAACTCACAATCATCAAATTACAGCACCCAATGTTTTTCTTTTTAGTTTCAAGAGACTCATTCACAAATAGAGGATAGTAAAAAGCCCGAGCGCGAAGCGCGAGAGTCGACAGACGCGAGCCCTAGGCGCCCTCAAACTTGCAAGCAATAAAACAAAAACTGCACGTCCGACCAAAAAATTGCAAAGAAAAAATTTGGAGAACTTTTTGAAGAAAACAATTTCTGCTTCGTACATTTTTACCATCTCTTACAGTTTGGCCACGAAATGGATTTTTGTATTTTTAATATTATTTATGATGATAAAACAAAATCTAGTTGTCCTACCAAAAAATAGCTAACGTCAACCAAAGGGCAATCCCATCCGATTAGTCTTTCAAATGTTATGGGATATACAGACAATGATAACGTCATTGCCAACAACGACAACAACGGAAACAGAGACAAAAGTTATACAAAATTGTTCAAAATCATTTTCTTGATAGGGCACCTAGTTTTTGTTTTGTTGAAATGTAATTTATGAAAACGCGCAGTTTTTTCCATTGGAAAAAATAACATTAAAAATAAATGAAAAGATGTTTTTTTGCCAAACTCTACAAGATAGGAAAAAATGTTCAAGATCAAAATCGTTTACTTCGGAAAGATCTACATATTTTCTCCAAACTGTTTCCCCATGAGAAGCATAGTTCATTTCGCTTAGGTAAATTGTTTATTTCTGTAAGATTTACAAATTTTGATAATTATGTAAACGAGACGATCAAAATCTATTTGTTTCATTATCAATGCTAATTATGAAGTGTAATATCATACAAAATATTGGATCGATGTATATGAATTAATAAATTAGAAGTTTTAGGAAAATTCAAATCGAGTACGAAGCGCGAGACACACGTTGAGAGTGTAATCGTTGAAGCTGAAGAAGCTTCAATAACAACCAAATTCTTTATCACAAAATCAAAGCAGCCGACGCACAGTGGTTCATGATCCGAAAAAGCTGGCCAAAACTTAAAAATTCGAAGTTACCGGATGAGGTTAATGTTCATTTATACTTGTGTAGGAGACATCGGAGCATTTTTTTGTGAAAGCACAAGCTACTATATTCAAAACTGTCCTTATGGCGAACAATTGAACTTAACTCTTCGCCGAATTCACGCGCATCAGTGTTTTTCTCGAGTTTCGAACGTTCAGCGGAAAGCGTTGTTTTCTGTGAGTTCGTGCCAAAAATGGACGAGGTGACATGAAGGATATTCCTGAGGGTACGTATAATCGTTGATTCTTTCCGTATTTTCATTTCGAACAAGTAAATTTATGGTATCAAGAGTGAGATGTGCCCCACCAAAATTTTTTTCTTTTTCATAAAATTCAAAAATATACTTAGTGAATTGTTTTGTTGGATGTGTTCGCGCGCGCCGGTGTTTTCCGTTTTGATCGCAAAAATTAATTAACTTTTCGATTCCTTTAAAAAAATTTGCCCCAGGGTACCTCCGTAGAAATGAATGCGTATTTCCCATAAAAAAAAGACGTTATTGGTAATTGTATTCAGAATTCTCAATGTTAGGTGAATCGAGTTCAAAACTCACCATTTCTCTTCACAATTAGTCGCCTGATGCGAATAAAATTTTACTTTCCTAATATCACCCACATTAGTCTCTTTTACAGGGTCCCGAAAAACCCCCATAAGTGAAAAATTGGGTTTTTCGAGTTTTTGGCGCTAATTATGATTTTTTTGCGGTTTTTTTAACGCAGAATGTTTCAAATACATGAAAGACTACTTTATGCTGATAATTAGATGTTTAATAAAATTGTTTAAACAATTTATTACTGTTTTAAGCAACTTCCTCTTGGAGAAGGATTAGAAAGCTAATTTTTTTTCTGAATTTCTTAACTTATTTTCAGCATTTTAATTATAGCGAGGTAATTATTAAATCAAGTTCACAAAAATAATTGTTTGAACAATTCGTTAATAATTAAAGCAATATTCTCTTAGAACAATACTACAAAGTTATGGTTTTTTCTGAAATCTTGAACTTTTCGTCCACTTTTCACTTGAAGTAGGTAACTATTCAACTTAATCAAACAAAAATAATTGTTTAAACAAATTATTATTGTTTATAGCTATCCTCGTCTAGATTAATACTACATAGCTGTGGGTTTTTCCTGTGATTCTTAACTTTTAATTTTTTCCAATTAGAGTGGAGTGATAATTAATTCAAAATAAAAAAATTAATGTTTAAACAATGTATCATCATTGCTACTAATATTCTCTTTGCTTGATGATAGAAACTTGCGGTTTTTTCTGGAATTTTTAACTTCTTGCCCACTTCTCGCTTGAAGTGAGTTGATATTCAATTCAATTTAACAAAAATAATCGTTTAAACAAATTATTATTGTTAATGGCTATCTCATCTTAGATTAGTGCTAAAAGTTGCGGTTTTCCCTGAACTCTTTAGCTTTTTGTCCACTTTCCACTTAGTGAGGTCATAATTAATGGGCCTTTACAAACATGCTTATGTAAACAATTTATTATTGTTTATGAACATTTTTTCTTAGATAAGTGCTAGAAAGTTGTGGCTTGTTCTGAAATGCTTAACTTCGTTTCACCTTTTTAGCTGTGAACGAGTTATAAACAAAGATCAGAGTGAATAATATTTTGAACAATCTCTTTCTTTTTGCGAATATATATTTTTGAATTAAAACAAAAATTATTTTCGTGGAAAACAATAGGAAATTTTGGGAAAATGTTTGCTATTTTGGGTCCCCCATTCCGAATTTTGAATTCTTAATATCATTTTTGAAATCAGCGACCCAAACACCCCTTTGTACTCATTTTCGTGGAAAACAATAGAAACTTTTGGAAAAATGTCCGCCATTTTGGATATGCCATTTGGAATTTTGAATTTTTGGTATCATTTCTGAAATCCGCGACCCAAAAAACCCCTTTGTACTCATTTTCGTGGGAATCTGTAGAATTAATTTATTTAAAGAATTTGTATAAACAATTCATAGTAAAATTCAATCTTGCCAAAAAGGAAAAGGTGTCCATGGTTTTCGAAGTCGCTTATTTCAAATTTAATATCAAAATTGTAAAATTAACTTGTTTAAAAATTTTTTCTGAACAATACGTTGCAAAATTGAAACATGACAAGAAACATATGCCGTCCATCATTTTTGCAGTCGCGCTGATTTCAAACTTTATTTTGAAATGGTTAAATTAATTTGTTTAAAGAAATATTTCAGATTGTACATTAAACATGAAACGCGTGTTTTTCATAGTTTTATGTTTTACTTATTCCAAATACTATATGCATTTAATATGAATATTATGATTGAAGTTTATTAAAATGCTCACTATACTTTTGTTAAACAATATGTCTGGACTGTTGTTACAAATTGCATTTTTTTTCTAAAGTATCTACTTTTCGAGGTTTTTCTGAGATTTTGAATACCTTACATTATAGTTATTTTCAAACATATATTTTTATTTTTGAATACAACAGGTAAGGTACTTTTGTCAGATATCTCAAAATTTGGAATCAGGAAGATGGAAAGTATGCGATGGAGATTCATTTTATGCCATATTTGGTTACACAATACTATTACTTTATTCACGTAGAAAAATCTTTTCAATCAAAACAGTATTATTATGTAAACGCATTTTTATATTGTCATAGTATAATTACATGAAGCTGCTATTTTAAAGTAAATTTTGTACTTAGAGTTATTCTTAAACTTTTACATGACACAAAACATTTCTAATATAAGAAATGGACTATGACAGCATAGTCAATTTTATCAAACTGAAAACGAAGTTTATGGATATAATGTATTTATGCTAATGATAAAATTATAAATATAATGAAACCATTACCAGTTAATATTGAAATAAAATACTGCTGTTTAAGTATATTACATTATATCAATATAATATATTATAGACTGTAATATATTACATTCAGTCTTTCCAAACTAAGAATAACATATTAATTGAGATAGTGTATGTAATGAAATTTCTACTTGTGTCTTAAATATTATTCAAATTTTTACAATTCATTGTAATTATTTGATTTGAGATGATGACATTATAATTTTCAAATCGCGGTATATTCAAATTTTTGAATTTAATATTTTTCCATATTAATACCTGTTTTGTGGGTTATCATGGAATTTTCATTCATTTATTATTATAAAAATTGATATCATCGAATTTAATTTTTCTTTTTTTTTAATGATGATCAAAGTTTTATAGTTATTAACGTAAATAAATACAGATAGCGATCAGTTTATTTTCAAGCTTATAAATAATAAAAAGTTTATTATTTAATCATAGCGATGAGATTATAATGTACTATGAGATAATAGTTAAAAAAATAGTTTTAATAGTTTTTAAATAAATAGTTGAGATAATAGTTTTATTATTCGGTATCAAAATTTGTATTTTTGTTGTGAATGACATAATTATTATTTGATTTTTTCTTTTTTTAAAACATAATATGTTTTAAACATTTACTAAGAAAACAAAAAATTTTCATATTACAAAAAACACAGAAAACGAGAAAAAT
>WSXT02088938.1:0-11774 GCA_011762715.2 Neuroterus valhalla
ATGCTACGCGTATAGCAAAAACACATACACTTGCACTTGAGTCACACAGACTCGTTTGCTCATGTTCCACACAGGAAGCCACAATGCTACGCGTATAGCAAAAACACATACACTTGCACTTGAGTCACACAGACTCGTTTGCTCATGTTCTACACAGGAAACCACAATGCTACGCGAATAGCAAAACACGTACACTAACACGTCGAAAAATGCACACAGCAATTTCGTCGGGAACAAGATTTATATCGAAGAGCACATAGCTCAGGACACAGTCCTTTTCGATTGATCTTACGACAGTTTTCCATGCAAATCAATTTACGTCGATGCACGCCTCACGGACCGAATGGCGTCCCTTCGTTTACGCGAAGTTTATTTGAGACGATTTCGCGACCGTAGATTCGGAATCTTACCAAGTTTCGGGATGACGAATCGCGGTACCGATCCCACTTCTGAAAAATTGAAGGTAAGGATATCTCAAATTAAATCAATTACACAGGCGGATAAAATAGACGAAGTTTATTTTCGACGTAGTGTCTCTACAAAATGTCGGACAAGACTGTTAGAGTCACGGCTCTGCGCTGGTTCGTGAGCTTCTAAGAGCGGCCTCCAGAGGATCAAATTTTTGCTACTACAGTTCTACGTTTATATTGGAAGTAAAAAATGTGCTGCTTTTCTTTCCAAATGACACTTGGAACTTTCAAGCTCGTCAGAATAGTTCAAAGCCTGGTACTGGTTAAATTCCTTAGTAGAGATTTTTTTTTTGGGAGGGATCTGTATCATCAGCAGTTTTTTTTTTTTTTTAATTAAAACATTTCTTGTATATTGTACCTTGACTTGAACATACGTTATGGTCATATCTTGGGAAACTGTGGATAAGATTTGAAAGATTTCTTCCTGTTAATTCAAAATTTGTGCCACAACTTCCGTTAAAGTCGACGAACAAAATTCTTGAAAATGAAGTGCGCTCTACAACAGCGCATTATACGCCACTTGCCATAAGGATCATTTTGTACCTGCATTCACGTATAACATGAGTTTTATTAAAGATGGCATGAAATGCACTGTTGTAGAGCACGCTTTGAACCTTGCAATTCTATCTCCGACTAGGTTATCGTTTTTCAGAGTCATCAGTGCATTCTAGTGCCGCTCGCGCTAGCCAGGCAGATATTTTTTTACGGCAGTGTATTCTTTAAGGGGGGAAATAGGTTTAGACGTTTCTTGAAATCGAATTTTTTTTATTCATAAATTTTTAGTAAAACTATCGAAGAATATTTTCCCAAAGTTTCAATGAAAAATTCCAGTTCGTTCCGGTGTTATAATCGTCTTTATGTGGATGTCTCCCCATACTTGTCGGACCGCACGGTACGTAAAGTCGGACGGTCATGAAATGCGAGCTCAAAATTGAATTTTTAAACAAAGAAAATGATAACTATATGGTTATGGAATCGCTGATTAACCAGTAAGTGATTAAAATAATGTTATTGTCGTCTCGACAATCTTTTTTCAAACGCGTTCTTCTCAAAACGGCTTTTTTGAGATTTGTGTACACTCAAGCTCAAAAAGTTTTGGATCAATCATTCTCATCTTCAGCAGATACTTGTTTTATACCTTATTATTATTTTTATTATTATTGTTATATTTTTTTATTACCTTCTATTTGAACCTAAATCTGTAGTTCTATTATTGTTTTGAGTTTTTTTGAGCACAAGAGAAGTTATGAAAAAACGTCAAAAAATCAATGTCTCCTGTTTACAAACCCATAAAAAATTGAACTTTTCTTTTTTCTTTTTGGAATTAGGTTCAAATAGAAACTGTGTATGTGCCGAAGTTGAATTTTGAACCTTATTGATTTCGGATAAGAACTGTGGTCTCCAGAATGTACACAAGCACCGAATTCCAATTGTTATGCTTTATGAGCAGCAGCCGATATCTTCCATGTTTCTCAATGGAAAAATTAAAAAATTTCACAATTTCTTCTCAAATATATGTACAAAACGTCCACAAAGTATAAATAAATCACATTCATTCCTTCATTGCCAAAAAAATCACGAAAATCGTTACAAAAACTCCTTCCTAAACCTATTTCCCCCCCTTGAATCAAATATTATTACTAAAGGAAAACAAAAATGAATCAGAGAAATGTCGTATGTGACGGTCTTGATAAAAAGTCACTTTTATTTGAATTTACTCTGACACAGATTCGTAGATCTGGCCCGATACTTTATTTTGAAACACTTGTTGATGCCGTATCAGTCATACAAGGAATAAATCTGTCTCCCAGGCCCTGCAGGGTCGGCCTCTGTAATCCAGAACAGGCGATATCCCTTATCTTAAAAAGGGAGGGAGTGCTATCTCTTCTTACCCTACGAAACTATTCTGTTTTAGGAAAAATCATTTGTGAAGCTAGGATTTTCTTTCATGTACGTTCCCGCTTTACACGTAGTAATTTACGAGTACACTCACCGCTTGGCTGGGGGCCTCTCGGCAGAGACCCAGTTTCTCGGCTGTTTATGCTTGAGTGATTCTGTCCCTCCCTCCGAGCCTCGCACGACGCAGCACGACAGCCCATCAGCCTTGAAAAGGCAGTACCGTAATTCATAGTATAGAAGTTGTTAACTTGGAGACTTGTGATGCACGTATTCACGCACCGGTTCAGAGACTATACATACGGTCCTCAGTGTTTACCTGCGCCTAGTCAGTCGTCGCTCCAAATATGGTTTGAACTGGATTTCTAATTGCTTCTCGCTTGAGGACCACAACCCCCGATACCGGCCTCCAGGCAAGCGGTGAGTGTAATGATCACTCACAAAGGGAATAATTATTCTAAAGTACACGACTGGTCTGGAGTATGCCCAACATGGAGTGGTAAAATACCATGAATGGTTTAACAATTTCTAGAATGTGTGAAACATCTTAAATTTCCGGTAATTTCTAAATTCACCGGAAACTTTTGGAAAATTTTTTAACTTCTCAATTCCCTGAAATTTTTACTAATTTATAAAATTACCATAAATTAAAGAAAAATTCCTCGAAATTTATAAAATTACAAGAAAATTTCCTAAAGTTTCAAAAATCAGCAGATGATGTTTTCAGAAGTATCAGTCAGTCAGCTCGCCTTTAGTTTGCCTGTGCCTTACCGAATGCTCCTGCTAAAAACTTTCTCCTCGTCTTCAAACTGTAATCTTACGTGCCTGGCACATGAATTTCCGTACAAAAAACCGTTGGCAAGCTGGTAAAAGCTGACGAAAGTGCCCGCCCAATGAGCCCCATTGAAATGTGATAATTAGAAACCAAAATATCATGTACGAAACTCCAGCGTAATTTTTGTTTTTGGCTAATTTTTATTGTCCATTCATATTGTTTTCCCATACTTTTTGAATTCGTTGAATGACTCAAATTCTATATTAAGCTGACTAACTCATAGGGAAAAAATTCAAGTAAAATTAATGAGCCTTCTATGCGGAAAGTATTTGATTAGCGAATGATTAGTGGGCATCTAATCTGGCGCATACGTTAAATCACATGCGATCGTGTACAAAACAGAGGAAAAACAGTGTTAATCGCGTCTCAGATTATATGTGCTGGTTTAAACTTTGAATTAACGTTACCGCGATATGCTACCTCTAAATGGACTTGAAATAAAATAACCTATTACGAGTTAGATACTCCATGGATATGTAAATTGAGTCATTCGATTGATTAGTAATATATTGTAATATCAAACAATAAAACTTAACTTGAATTTAATTATTCAGGAGGAATTTCCAAGATGAGCTAGAATCGCAGAAACTAGTACGCCTAGTTTTTAACGGCCAAGTTCTCCAGCCAGACAGTAAAACGCTAGAACGATGTGGACTCTTCCACAACTGTGTAGTACACTGCCTTGTGCATCAACCTCGACCAGCTTCAGCGACGACGCCATCGCCACTGGACAACTCATCATCGATTTACTTCAATCCCCAAACTTTTCAAGACATTCCTGCCGCCACAGGTCTCAGTTCTTTGCAGGATGAATGGGACCTGAGTAGACTGTTGTGCAGCGTTTTAACGCTCTTTTTAGGAATTGCTTGGTACTCACATTTTCATTACTCTCAACTCTTCACTGTTACGACTACGCTTGCCCTCTACGCGCTCACGGCAGTTTTTACAGTTTCTCTATTTGGCCACTTTTTCTCAAATCCAGAAAATGTCCGTGTCGTCGAATAAATCGAATTTCTCGCGCCAACGACGATTATTAGTTGTGATTATAACTCTGTGAGTAGCTTGCTGGTTTTCAAGTGCCACGAGTTCTCTGATGGACAAGCATGAGTATAATCGGTGATCCTAGTCTTTTAAAGTACTTTTATTTACTGAGAAATTCATCGTTTTCACCTTAAGGAAATGTTAAGCTGAGTTTGGCGGGAATTAGGAATTTCACATTGCGTTCGAAGATAGAAGTGTTGTAGGTTATACTGGTCTCGTTCGCAATGCAAAGTATAGAAAAGATAGTCGTAGCATGAATTTTAGATGATATATTTTTTACATCATGCATGCCAATTAGAAGGTTTCAGCAAACTTTAAAAAATCTTTTGAATGCTTCACTTCCAAGGATTTTTGTTTAAACTTTATTTTCTCTCTTTAAACGTTTTTAGATAATAGCGGGGGGCACTTCTTGAAAAAATTTTTTGTTTCTGACTGCGGAAGGGAATTACATTGATCATCAAAAAATTCAAGAAGTAATTGATTTAATCATTAGAGAATCATATTCGAACTTATTGAAAACATTTTCTGCAGGTATTTACATTCAGTTCACAGTGCTCTTGAAATTCCACAAGGAAAGCCAATATATAAAAATATTCAACTACCTCATTTAAAACATTTGAATGTTTTAATAGGTAATGTAAGACATTTTGCGTCTTTTCGTGGATTCTGTTGTAATGTTATCAGTAAATATATATATTCTTCCCGAACTCAAGTTCCATTCTGGCTGTTCGACAAGTAATGCAGTTAATGGAAAAACCTCTGGAAAATAAGTATCACATCTCATATCACTCAAATCAATCACTTTCCTTTTTTCACACTTTCCTTTAATGTGGATAGTTTTAGAAAATATCGTGAACTTCAAAAAGTAAAGAAAAGTATGAAAATATGTAAATTATTTAATTTTACCATGTATATGAATATTTAGAAGTGGTAACGGATTTTTATAAATATACAAGTATGATGAACAGAAATAAAATAATCATATAAATGTTCATATATGTTTCTAAGGTCGGCTATATTGTATGGAGTGCGTTTTTTCAGTTATATATTTTAGACGCTCCGCGAGAAAAGCTTCCTAGCTCGAATGCCGCTGATTTTTCACGGCGGGCAGGTATAGTGAGTCGTGTGGATAGCTTTCGAGCGTAGGTCTTCTACTTTGACTGCTCATAACTCAAAAAGTAATTAAGCTATCAATTTCTAGTTGTCTCTAATTTATAGAGCGAACTTTCATTTGTAATAAATCGTTTGAAAAAAATGGATTTTTTTCGAGAAAGGGTTTTTTTATCGCGGAGCGTCACATTTGTATAATGCAGGAACATATTTTTCGTTCTGGACATGTTGCAGGCGATTTAGTTAAAGCGTTTCTGGGACATCCTGATGTATGTGACTTCTCAGGAGTTGCTTGTTTTGAGAGTACATTTCAACTCGAAACAAAAAAGAAAATCGCATTGTACAGTGAATATATATATATATTTATTATTACTAAATTAATGATATTAAGAACAGTGTAGCAGTTTCCATGTTTCAGTGCTATAAAAAAATAATAATAATTGTAAAATACCTATTTTGTTTGGATTAGTAATCATATATTTATAGAAATTATATCGTAATACACTGCTCTCTCAACTTTAGTTCCCCTGCGTACAGTGCTTCCGAGAATTTCACTCGTGGACGAGATGGTCCGAAAACTTTGGAGAAAGCATTGGAAAAAGCAAATTGCATCGTAAGCTATTATTTATCATACCTTGTGTGACCGTTTATTTCCTTCTATGTTTAGAGATTATAATTGTTTAATTAAGGTAGTTGTTACCTTTGTCACCATTGGTGAACAATTTTAATTGAGTTCGTATACTCGCATAGAAGCGTCCTATACGAATACACACATTCACAGTAACAGTTCGTAAGGCAACTATGATACTGCCTAACCCTACTATGTGCCACGCAAGAACAGAAACATTATTCTTTACAGCATTATGTCTTTCATGATAAATTGTCAATAATTTTTCTTTTAAAGATGAAATCAGCACGATATTTTTCTGTATATCTATAGTTTTTAGGCTCAATGGTAAGCTTCGTTTCTTTACTGGAATTTGTGATGTGGTGATTGCCCATGTTAGCTATGGGAGACCCATGCAAAGTACTAAACATAATTGATCGTATTTGACTTTTGAAACCGTCGAATTAGCCGGATAGGGGATGAATCGTTAGATAAAAATATTTTAATTATCATGAGCGTTTGAGAAAGAAAAAGTTATATAGTAGGCAGAGTAGAAATGCAATTTCGCATCAGAATGGATAAAGTTTCAATTAAACCCTCTTTAGGTACGAATTTTATAAACGTACATAATATTTAGCATTCTTTTCATGAACCTTGATATTCTTAAATTCAATATGAAAATAACTACAATCTTGCATGAGCACAGAGATGCAAACAACAATGCGATTCAAAGAATGTAGGTCGAGAGTGGCTTAAAATGTTGCTTTAGAATTTATTATTGCTAGATTTAAATATACGATAATTAATTTGAAACAAACAGTAATATTCCAAACCTTCTGAAAAAAATGGCAAATAATAATATACTACATAATTTACTCTAATTTTTCAAAGCTGAAAGTGTGTGGCACAAGAGGAATTCAGTAACTAGAAAAAGCGAATAAAATGGAAATATGGATAATTTATATTTTCGCATGAAATTCATATACATATTAACATAATAATTTTTATGATGGGGTCTCTGTGTAATAATCTTCTCCGATCTGTATAATGATGGTCCTGAATTATGTGAAAGTATCTCAACTGCCCAGTAACTCCATATCTTCGCAAATATAAGTATTTGATTCTTTTTATGTAAAAGTTAAAATGTCAATGCGATGTCTTGTTATTGCCGTTGGGCATTTCCCGGTAACTATATATTTTTATTAGTCAACTGTGGAGTTAATAAATATGTTTTAACACATTTTTTATACATGTGTTATTCGCTTACGTCATATTTTAATGAATAAAAGTAGAACTCAGACATATGATGGTTACGGAGTTACAGCCTAATGCGTCGAAGGCATTTTTTCACTGAGAAAACTCCTTTCCAAATTTTGTATGGAACCCTATGACTATTTCATTAGCGAATACTTTAGGAAAAACTATGCAAGTGCATGTCGACTAAAAGAGTAGGCAATTTAATTTATTAGAATATATGCAAACGAATTCCTTGAAGCTTTTAATTACAACATTTGGCACAACGTTTAGCATAACTGGAGCAAAGTTCGTCGACATGTCATGAGTAAGAAATGTGTAATATAAAAAAAACTGTTCTTGGGTTATAAAACATAAAAATATCGCTATCTTATATTCATATTTTTTATTAAAATAAGTTGTTTCTTAGTAGATTTTGGCAATTTGTTAGCCCGAATTTGTTCGCAGCTATCGTGAATTACTATTTCATACGTCCCTGCGAAAATTGAACTTTTGATACCTCCTTACTGGGATGAAAGACGTCGATTGAACGCAAGGTAAGAAAGAAGGAGGGGGGTTTGAGTCCATGATGCTGAGGTGGATACATATATTATTATGATGCATATTATGATACATATTCAAAAAAAGCAAGGAAAATTAACTCGCCTGTTAAATGCGTTGCCTTTTTCCCTTTCCCACGCAATGAAGTATTATCGCTATTGTCTGAAGATGACACCAGCGATTGTTCAATTTATAGAATAATATATTATTTGGCAAGGGCGGCAAGATGGCCAATACCGCACGAGTCAGATGTTTGCCTAATTCGTTCCGCTCATGCGGCAATCACATTTACGTCCAATTTCGCTCTTGCCACCCACAATACTTTTTGTCCAAGCATATGATAAACCAGACGATGAACCAGTGACTGTAAATCGGAATTCGAAAGTTGAAAGTGACGCACACGCCCGATGGAAGTGATGGATGCAAAGTTCGTAAGCGGCTAACTTGTCTTGCTAGTTCTCCAAGTCCACCATCGCTACTTCATTCCCATTTTTCCCCTCTAGCCTCACTTTAGCCACCTTGCCCTGAAACTCCCCTATTTCTCGTAGCAGCGCTCCCACTCCCTTCCGTTCTTCTCCGCTTCTCAACTTTAGCCCTCTTATCACGATATTATTTCTTCTACCCTCCTTCTTTCTTCTCTCCATTCTTAACTCCATTGCCCTTATTCTTTCCCTCGTCACCACCTTCTCCTTCTCGTCACCACGCCCTTCTACTTTCTCCTAAATCATGCTCTCTACCTTGTCCCTGATACATTTCTGCTCTCCTTCCACCCTGTAACCTTCTCTCATATCTAACCTACCCTCTACCTCCACGAACCTTTTGTCTGTCCTTTCCATCCAAACCCTTATATCCTCTTCGGTCTTTTTTATCTCATCTTTCTCCTCCCCTAGCAACACGGCCACTGTCTCTAAACCTTTTACTTTCTCCCTCAGACCTTTCATCTCTTTCCCATTTCTCTTCCCTAATCATTACGTCCTCCCTCATACCCTTCACTTCCTCCCTGAGCGCCGTGATTCATGAAATTAGTAACCTTATCGTCTTCAAAACCTGTCTTCAAAACGGTCTGTCAAAACCTGTCACCTGGATCTAATGTGTTGCCGACATATTACATATAGTTGCTGCCCCTATAAGAGATGGCGGCTCAGTCTTCAATTAGATTCACGACTTTCCATTGGATTGTGCATCCAGTGTATTATATATAGAGATCAGTGCGCTAGACACCGAGCTGAGAGGCGAGTAGACTGCTTCCTCCCCGTCTTCCTCACTCCCAGCGCTCTCTTTGTCACCCTGAGCCTAGGTCTCTGTCTACTCTTCTACCGATAACTAAAACTACTACCACTTCAGTGACTGCCTGCTGCATCCGACAGTTGGTAATGTACTCCGTTCCCGCTTTACTGCAATATCCTAGTATTTTTACATTAACCTCATTCCCTGTATTACTCCATCCTAGTAAGCCATTGCATACACCACTCTTTCTCCCTAACACTTCTATGAACCTCCTTGCTCTCCTCAACAACTCAATTCCACACTTTTCCTTTTTCAACTAACTTCATCCACCCTACATATCAAAAACTTCTTCTACCCTTTACTCACCTTTCGCACCCTTACTTACCACCTGAGCTTCCAATCTTTAATCTTCTGGTACCGACAGACAGCTTTCATTTTTTCAGTTCGTAGCGTCCCTGTATACCTTGGCGGAAGTTTCAGCTAGGAATTAATTCCAAATCATTCCAGAATCTGTATCCGTAACAATCCGAAGCAATCCAAACAAGTACAAAGAAAGTTTTTGATTTCGTTCGATTGAAATCGTTTGAAACTTAATTCGATTCAATCCGATTCAATAAATTGAAGAATCGTTGGTGCCAATCTTCAGACAATCGCGATAAAAGGTCATTGCGTGGGAATCCAGGAAAAAAGAATCCATTGAAACGTCGTCTGTGTGAATTGCGTATCTGTCATTTGCAGATTCATGGATTGGTAACTGAATCGGTTTGCTCCATGGACGTAAGAATTAATGGGACGGAGCACAAAGTCCCATCTGAGGCGAGCGGGTTGACTTGGTAGATCGGGAGAGGTAAGGTATCACCACTCTCTTGGAGGGCGCCTTGACAACTCTGGATTGGCGCTGATTCACTCGGCCCACTGGACACGCTGAGATCCCTCCAAGAAAGTGGGGAGGGCATGCGTGGTGTGCGACGTTCTCCTTACTTTCGCGTTGCCTGAACCCACAGGTTTGTGCTCCGTCCCGTCAGTTTCTATGTCCATGGTTTGCTCTTATGTCTATCGGTCATTTTCTTGAACAGTTTTGAATCTGCCATATAATGCAGTGACCATTTTAGGCAAAGTCATATTGAATGGGCTTTCCTCTTCTTGAATGAGACCATCTTTTTCGAGGTTGGATTCCCATATTTCACACGTTTTTCGAAATTTTATAAGTTACAACAGGTTTGATGAGATAATATACATGGCCACTGGATTCCTGTTTCTATTTGACTTCTATAAGAAGTAATGGCTTTTGCTGCCTGTAAGTCAGACCAAAAAATAATAACGAGTAAAATTATTCTAAAAACTAATCGGCGGCAATCTGGAATTCCAGTGACAGATACGCAATTCACAAACCTTCAAAACCCATTCAATGCAATGGAATGGATTTTTGTTTCCTGGGAAGAGGAAAAAGGCAACGAATTTGACAGGCGATATCACGCGAGTTGAAATCGTTGCTTCTCCCCAAGTCACGCGTACCATTTTTCATAACGATCCTATCAAAAATTCAACTTACGCATTTTCAATCAGCTGTTCTTCACTTCCTTTAAGGGGGGTTCGAATCCATGAGGCTGAGGTGGTCATATGTTATTATGATTATTCCAAGTTTCACGACCAGTTATACAAGCGCTGTAATTATTTTTGCAAGGTTACGATGGGAATATTTCCATGCTCTTATCGTGAAAATCACCTGTTCATGATAGAAGTGCAACACCGAAGCAAGAATTTTCCTTGCTTTTTTCGAAAATGTGAAATCTCCTAACAGTGCTGCGATACACATTTTAGTCTTGCTCTTCTATTCTGAAAAGGTACGTGATTTTTACTATAACAGTAAAGAAAATATTCGCATGGCAACCTTAAAATAATAATTACCGCGATCGTATATGAAGTCGTGGTACCAAAAATAATCATAATAATATGTGTCCACCTCAGCATCATGGAGTCGAACCCCCCTCCTTCCATACCTGGCGTTAAATCGACGTCTTTCGTCCCGTTATTGAGGTATGAAAAGTCCAATTTTCGATAGGGATCTATGAAATAGTATATTACAATACAAGATACCAAACGGGTGCATTCCTCACTGCGAGTGTGACGGACCGTTACACGAGCGGTTAGCATTCGTCGGAGGGGCCTAATGTATCGAATATTAATTTATACCACTCTTACCTCAAAATCTTGAATTGGTCATGATTTTTTCGCCTCAAAGAGTAAATAACTCTCCGATACGTGTGTGAAATGTGATTTTCAGCTCATGAGACTTTTGTCACCCGTTTTGCTCGTGCAAAAAATGTCTCATTCGCTAAATAATCACTTCTTATTCTTACACACGTATCGAAATGTACTATTCTTTACAAATTATGATGCAAAATCTAAAATCGGCTGCTGTTTGCAAATAAAAAACAGGAGCCAACATGGTAACCGTTCATGCCACTAAATAGCATTATCAGTAGAACTTTTGAGCAAAACTTTTTTACTTACGGAAATATTTCGCACCCTGCTCACTTATGCGGTGCAGAACCAATCATTTCCCATAACTGTTAACGGTGGACAGAAGAAAATTTACGTGTACACAGAAGTTTGAATCAAGAGACTTTGAATAGTAATACCTGTATTTTGAGCTCTGCAGGTTTATATAAGCCCGAGGTATGCAATGGTTTTATTCCCTCACTCTAAAGAATCCCTCTGTTTAATTAGTAAAGCTATGATTGAATTCAAATGTACGACGAATGGTTCTTAAAACCGAGATATTCTGTTCTGC
>WSXT02088949.1:0-11773 GCA_011762715.2 Neuroterus valhalla
TTGGCTCAAAAAATTAAATATAAACCAAACATAAGGGTTTTCAACTAGATTAATGTTCGACTAAAATTAAAATGTTTAAATGTTTTGAAATGTTTGAATTAACTTCCGCAGTTGAAGAAATTTATTTTTAACCAAACTGATGAATTTTCAGGTATAATGATGAATCTTCAAATGAATAGATGTATTTTAAGCAAAAAGATGTATTTTTTACCATAAAGATTATTTTCTACAAGAAAGGAAAATTTTCCACGAAGTACATAAATTCTCAAAGAAATAGTTTAATTTTCAAGTTCAAAAATCAATGTTCTACTAAATAATTGAATTTCCATCAAAAAAAGATTAATCGATTTTTAACAAAGTAGTTACAATTTCAA
This sequence comes from Neuroterus valhalla, assembly GCA_011762715.2. Taxonomy (NCBI): domain Eukaryota; kingdom Metazoa; phylum Arthropoda; class Insecta; order Hymenoptera; family Cynipidae; genus Neuroterus; species Neuroterus valhalla. Next base: position 375 of record WSXT02088949.1, read on the forward strand.
CCAGAGATGAATTTTGAATCGAGATAATGCAACTATAACATTAAAATTCAACTCTCAACAAACAAGTTTAAATTTTGAACAAGTAGTTGATTTTTTAATTAGAAAAAGCATGAATTTGCAATAAACAATTTAAACAAGTTTTCTATCATATTTTTTTAAAATCCTCTCTTCTAAATCTCTCTTTTAAAGAAATATTCGAATTTCCCAAGAAAAAATATAATTTTTTTCACAAAAACTGGAAAAGTTCAACATGCGATTGGAAAAAACAAAACAATTAACGATAACAAACAAAAAAAACGGATTTCCAACAAAATAGTTCATTTTTCAACCAAAGACGAATGTTCGACAAAATTGGGAATATTACACTGTATAACTTGAATTGTTAACCGCAAAGAGGAATATTAAATTCCGAAGGAAAAGATAATTTTCTACCAAAAAATCGATTTTTCAACAAAATATGTGAAGTTCTAACGAAATAATTGAATTTTCAACTCAAAAAGACAAATTTTGACTGAATTGTCTGTTTTTGGACTAGAAAAGATCAATTTTCCACTAAGAATGAAACAGTTGAATTTTCAGTTGAAGAAATTGATTCTTAACCAAACTGATAATTTTCAGCTTTAATGATGAATCTTCTAAGGTTATAGATATATTTTAAGCAAAGAGATGAATTTTGAACCACAAGGATTTATGTTCTACGAAAAATGCAAATTTTCCACGAAGTGCATAAGTTCTCAAAGAAATAGTTTCATTTTCAGAATCAAAAATCGATGCTCAACTAAATACTTGACTTTTCACCCAAAAAATATGAGTTGATTTTTAATAAAGTAGTTACAATTTCAATCAGAGGCGGATTTTGAACCGAAATAATACAACTTTAACAAGAAAATTTGATATTCAACAGACAAGTGTAAATTTGAAACAAATAGTGGATTTTTTTACTCAAAAAGGATGAATTTGCAATGAACAATGTAAAAAAATTTTCTATCATAATCCAGAAATATTTCTTCTCTGGAATACTACTTCTACTCTAGACTGCTTGAAGTACTTTTTATATTTAAAATTGAGTATAGTGACTTTAAAATTGTGACGAATTTTGAATTGGAGGAACGATTTCTTAAAATTCCTATCTTCTAAATCCGAATTATAATTAGTTTAAAAAGTTCCCGTTCCATGCAGGGGCGCACAGAAGCTGAAGGGGGCCCGGGGCAGAATATTGTAATATTGTGGGGCCCTTATTTTCTAAACCGCATATTAATGGATTAATGAATTCAGCGGAGCGCGGGGCCCGGGGCAAATCGACCCACTCGCCCCTCCCTCTGTGCGCCTCTGGTCCCATGTAAAAAATTCCCTGTTTCAAGTGAAATTCCACTTATTGAATGAAACTCCCTGTCCTAAAAAAAACTTAAATTATTTTCTGCAACTCCCTACCATCAATTCAATTATCAAATTTGAGTCAGCTTAAAAAATCCCACAGAGCAACGAATTTGCGAAAAGTTCCTCTTTTAATGGAAAAAATTCCAATTCTCCCTGGCATGAATTAAAGATGTATTTAAATATTTTGAGAATCAGATTAAAGGAACGTTACATTCTTTAAATCAAAAAATAGTATCTTTGTTTGGTTTATAAAAAGAAAGCGGTGATTCGTCGTATTTTTTCGGTAAAATTTTGAGTAGTCTAGGTTGAGTCAAGTAAATTCCTGGTTTTTTAAATAAATTCTCGGTTATTTCCCGGCCAATTCGCCACCCTGTTACCAGTTCTTGTTTTCGTGACCACCCTGCAAATTCCTAGTCGAGTAATTTCAAATTGCTAAGTTGGGCTAATATGCAGTACATTTTTGACACCAGGTGGCGTATTAGTCGTACATTTTTCACACCAGACGGCGCACTACTCGAGCGAGTCTCATTCGTTTTTAATTAACAACGAGAGTCAGGGAACATAAAAGGAGCTAGAGAAAAAGTATGAAAATTACAGTGATTATCAGTGGGTCTTTGCAGAATCGGAATCCCAGATTGACGATAAGATCGTGGTAAGGACGGAGTTCGTCTGAGCGGGCCGTGAGGCTGGCCCTGATTATGATGTAAGTTCTCAGTGCTACCTTCGCACGAGAAGTGCAAGGTAGGTTGCAAAGCAGCATGTAAAAAAGAGACAGACCAAAAGGTAGCCACAATTAGTTCAATCCTTGATTGGCTCTGTCTTAATCTTTCTGAATTATAACGATTATCAACATTACCATTTTTTCTTGCTTACTTAGATAAATAATCGTTATAATCCTTTAATTAACAATTCAACTTCAAGCTAAAGCTAAAGCGCCTGGACTTCTTCTAAAACAGATTCCTTGATATGGGAGACATTTTGGTATCCTCTTGGAGGAGGAGTTCCTAAACATGGAGACTAACCTGTGGCGCTCAAAGCGGGTCTAGAAGATCTGGGACTGACGCTCGTCGTCCTCGTGACAGCATTTAAACTATTTATACTCCCACTGTTGCTCAGAGACATTAAAGATCTTTTGTAAGTCGCATCGAGACTGTTGAGAAGAATCTCCGCTTGCTCGGGGAACTGATCTTTGAAGGCCCAGTAGGAACTGAAAGTTAATTCGAATTTAGTGTAAAAAATGGTTTGTACAGGAGATTTTGGGTTCAGAGGCAATAGTCAATCGTCGCATAAATTCAGAAAAACAGCAATATAATTGCGTTAAATTTGGTTTATAATAAAATTATATGTACCGTTTCGTTTCAGGAGTATGAAAATAGAAAAATAATGGTCAACATTTTTGAATCATGCAATATTAACTTCAGGATCTCTTTTTCGAAATGACTCCAAGAAAAGAATAATAAAATGTTCACTAGTTCTCAAATCATTTTGAAAAAAAGTAGAGGTGTGCAAACACAAAAAACGCTCGGATAAGCGGTAAATTTTTGATTCTTTGGATGTTTTCGAGTAAAACCCGATTCCAAAATTGAACTTAGAAAACCCACAAATTTCGGAATATTGGAAATTGATTTACCATACTTCTTGTACAAGATGTAGCCAGAAAACATATACCTGAAGCGTTCATGGTTAAATAGTTAGGGACCGTTCACAAATACAAAAACTATTTTGTTGCAATTTTTTTCTGCTGTTATATACAACTGTTATTTTCGAAATAATATCCTTTCAAGTTGAAACATTAACTATTCCATGTTTCTCGGTAAAACTGATCATTTCAAGCTGAAAATTGAACTATGTGGTTGAAATATTGTAGGATATTCGTTTTTTTTTTTTTTTGGTAGAAAATTATCTTTTTGATTGAACATTCATATTTTAGGATGGAAAAATTAAACTGTTCAATAGACAATTCGTCTTTTTGGCTTGAGGATTAAACATTTTGAATAAAAAATCTTCATTGCTTGGAAATTCCACTCTTTTGTTGAAAACTCATCTTTCCCGGTTTTTACCGGTCAGGATTTCCAATTTTTCCGGTCAATTAAAAGTAACACATTCACATTAGTCGCAAAACGCAAGCCCTTCATTTTTTTCATGGCGTTCATCATTAACATTTCAATTCATAAACGAAATTATGGATCTACAACTGAATCAAAAAAATTCCAAACCATTATTTTCAGCCAAAACGATAAATATTTAACTGAAGCATTTCAATTTTCAACCACGAAGGTGATTATTCAAACAAGAAGATGGAAAACAAATACAAAGATTCATTTCCTGTCAAAAAATACAATGTTCCAAACCAAATTTTCGAATTAAGAACTAAAAAAAAAAGATTTCCAACCGAAAATGGAATAGCATCATTTTTAGTTTAAAAAACCATTTTTAAACCAAAAATAAGAGTTTTAGACTAAAACAAAGAATCTTTAACTGAAAAATTTACGTTATTAAACAGATAAATAAAGTTTTTCTGAAGAAGATAAACTGTCAATCAAAATTTAAATACATGCTCAAATTTTTATTTAGGAAAACTTTATTTTTAATCAAACAAATGAGTTTTTAACCACGACTATGAAATTTTTAATTGAAATAAGTTAAATTTTTAGTGAATGAAATTACTTATAACAAGAAAAACTAAGTTTCAAACAAATTGTTACATTTTCAAACAAAATGATGAATTTTCAAAGAAAATTGTAAATGTTTAACTGAAGTAGTTGAATTTCAAACCAGACAGACGAATTTTTAACTGAAACGATGGACCTCTAAATAGTTGAATTTTTCACCAAAAATTAAATTTCAACCAAAATATACACTTTTTCAACAAAATAGTTGACTTTCGAACTATGGAAATTAAAATTTTCAACCAAATTGGAATGGTATCAATGTTGGTTCAAACATTCTATTATTAAACAAGAAAAGTGAATTTCGAAGAAAAAGATCATTTTCTACCAAAAAATTGATTTTTCAACAAAATATGTGAATCTCACACAAAATGATTGATTTTTTTTTTCAAAACGACAAACTCCCATCCGAATTGTTTAATTTTGAACTAGAAAAGATTAGTTTCCCACTAAAAATGAAATAGTTTGATTTTCAGTTGAAGAAAATAATTTTTAATCAAACAGATAAATTTATCGGTAAACTGATGAATCTCCAACTGGGATGGATGTACTTTATGCGAAAAAGATCGATTTTTACCCATAATGATTAATTTTCTACAATAAAGGCAAATTTTGCGCGAAGTACATAAGTTCTCATAAAAATTGTTCAAATTCAAAAATGAATGTTCAACTAAATACTTCAATTTTTGCCAAAAAATATTATTTGATTTTCAACAAAGTAGTTACATTTTCAACCATATGTGAATTTCAAATTAAAATAATGCATCTTCGACAAAAAAATTTGATTTCCAACAAAAATGTTCAACTTTTAAACAAGTAGTTGATTTTCGAACTTAAGAAGGATGAATTCGAAATGAACAGTCTATCTTTATTATACTTCAGAAATATTTCTTCTTTTCTTCTTCGAAGTACCTTCTTAATTTAACATTAAGAAGAGGGGACTTTCAGAGTGTGACCAATTTTGAATTGGGAGAGCGAATTTTACAAATTCCTCTCCTTAAGTCAAATTATAATTATTTTCAAAACCTTCCGGTGCCATGTAAAAAATTTCCTGTTCTGAGTGAAATTATATTTATCTACTGAAAGTTCCTGCCCTAAAGTAAAAACTATAATCATTTTCTAAAATTTGCTGTCCTAAGTCAGATAAATAAGGAAAAAGCAAATGAAACTGAGAGCATAATTCTTTCTGTATGTTTGGGCTATCATCGATTCGATTATTGAGTCAGCTGAAAAAATCTGGACGAATAACAAATTTGCAAATTTAAAAATGTTCAAAATTAGACTGAAAAAATCGTACATTTCCTTAATTGAATGACAAAGTTCTCTTTTTGATTCATAAAGAGAAAGCGGTAATGTCTCGTATTTTTACGGGTAAATTTTTCATTGTCTAGGTTGAGTCAAGAAAATTCCCGGTTTCCCGGTCAATTCGCCACCCTGATCACGGCATATCATGAAGGAGGAAGAGGGGGTTGGAAGTAGCCAAATAAAAGAACCATAAGAATCAAGAGAGTAAAAAGAAGAGAAGAAGAAAGCAGTGGTTTTTTTTCAAACAAAAAGTGTCAAATAGTGTCAATTCTAGTGAGTGATCTTGAACCACTGGCGATTGCTTATTGTTTTGTAAAAATACGAATGATAAACTGCACTCACTTTCTGGCGAAAGACCGAGCTTCGGGATCGGAATCCGCGATTCCCTTTTTGATTGCGTCCTGGAGGAGATTAACGTGCCTCGCAAGAAGCTGCTGGGGCCAGGATTTCAAAATAAGATTCAAGTACTCGCAAGAGGCTTTGCGAATTTCTTTGCTTTTGTGGTTCATGGACGTCGTAATTATTGGAATAAGACGAAGGCCGTGAGTGTTCTGAAGGATGAATCTCACTGCGACTGCACCCGCTGAAGCCATTACCTGAAGAGCCACAAAATTGAAACGTTAAACATCTTTGTGAAATGAATAAATACAGACGTATTCTGATTTTAAAATTTATGAGATGTTTACAAATTGAATACCTTGGCACTATTCTGGATGAGGTTCATCAGGTGGAGTAAAACGGCCTCCGCGAAGCTGGAGAATTTATTTTTGAGTTGTTGGCTCAAAAAAGCCAATGTTATGCACGCTTCCCTCACAACCTGCGACCTGAGATCCGTGCAGGCCGTTTCGAAAGACCTTTGTATGTTCTTCAGACACTCGGGGAAGTTGTCATAGTTAGCACCTCCAGCTAGGATGATCCCTCTTAATTTCTTCATCTGAAATTTGCGGAAAGTTATTAGGACAGAAATCAATTGAAATTAGGGTTTAATTCCGAGATTTACTGTTGCTCGATTGTACTTCATATTAGTATATAACTATAATTATATTTACATTGAAACTGTTAAATTTCAACTGTCTAGAATTCCATTTGAAATAACTAGGATACAGTTTGAGACGAAATAATTCATTTTGAAATGCTATGTTCCTAGCTGTGTCAACTTGAACTACAGAAATAACATTCAAATACAATTCAATTACTGAAGTTCTATTTGAGTGATCATATTTGGAATTCGATAAACTAGAACTTGATTTTATTCAACTTGAATTGGTACAATTCTGACTAGATTTCTTGATTTAAAATTGGACAAAAAAATTAAATTTTTAATATCTAGAATTGAGTATTAATAACAGAATTTCTAATAAGTTAATTGAAATTAAGTAGGGTTCTTTTTGATTTGCTAACAGCAAGATCTGAATTAACTAGAACTTTGGTTGAATCGGCTAGAAGTCAATTAGAATTGATTTGAATTTCTCGGATTTTGTTACTTTTCTACGATTAGGGACCGCCCAAAAAATACGTAATACATTTGATTTATATTTAAAAAAGCGTAACGTATTTCATGAACGACCCCATACTTAAAAAATTGAAATATTAAGCATGTGAAATAGAACTTTGAACTGCAAGAGTACAATAATTTCATATTGAAGCAATCAATATTGTTTGGTTCCAAGTTTCAATTAACTGCAGTTTAAATTGATAGAATTTTACTTTAATTGAATCGATTTGCTAGAATTATTTTTCATTTGCTATGTTTTTATTTGAATTACGTAGAATTCAATCCAAAGCAGAAATAATTTACTATAAATCACAATATTCAGCTTTAAATTGTTAGAAATAAACCAGAATTTAATGAAATTCTACTTGCATTAAAATCGAATGGAATGGCTAAAATTCTATTCACATTTACCTGAATTTATAGAGTTCAATTCTTATGAATTTCAATTCCTGGAATTCTATTTTAACTCATAGAAGTCAAGTCAAATTGCAAGTAATTAATTTCGATTTACTAGAATTTCATTCGAATTAAGTAAACTGCTCTTCAAATTGCTAGAATTTGATTTGAATTACTAGAACTTAATTTGTACGATTTCTAATTAAGCTCTTTTTATATTTTTTCATATTTTTTCATATTTATATTTGAATAAACTTTGGTTTGGTTCTAGTCATGTTTTACAACTCTTGAATCTCTAACTAGTCCTTTCAGTTTTTCATCCGCTACAACAAAGTCAATCATACTGTGGCTTTCGTCCCTAGACCAAGTGTATATATGTGTACCATTTTGTACCTAAATCAGGTATTTGTGATGGCAAGCCTTCTTCTAAGCATGAGCTAATCAATTTTTCCCGTTACCGTTCGTTTTAGGGTCTGCATAATTATGAAGTTTGAACAGCAACCAAGCCATTCATGTATCCGAGTAGGATGATCCTTTCCCCCTCGCTACTTTCATAATCAGGCCTACTTCTTGGTTACTCTTCGATTAATTATCTACTCTTGCCTCAAGTTCAAGCCTATTCTTTTTTTTCTAATCCCAAATCCCTTTTATTTGTTTCCAGGGCTGCCACAGGCTACTAAAAGTGTTAGCCACATTTCGATTAAATTATTCAAATGTTTCATTAGCTGCATTTAGGGGTCTACACCATATGGTCACAATTTCCAGAATGAAATTACAAGTCATTGAAAAATAGTAATTCAGTTTATAGCAAGCTAAATAAACCATTAACATAATAACGTATTTGAATTCCACAGTGATTTACGATAGGAACTAGAAAACAAGAAAATCACGAACTAAAGTAACTTAAACTTCAGTATTAAATAGAATTTCAAAAGCCGATAGAAAGGAGAGTTTACTCATAAGTAATTACAGGATGAAGTCTGAAAGGTTTAAAATCTCTTAAATGAATTTTTCCTGTAAAAGAAGTGACTTATGGTGACTCAGGGTGGCGGTTTAGCGGACGATTTCCAATTCCCGGTCATTTCTTGGTCGATTTTTTCAATTTTGCCAGGCAAATAAAAGTAAAATATTAATATCTGGCGCAGGACGCCAACATTTATTATAGTTCATGACATTCATTTTGAACATCCGACAACACAACAGATAAAAATTGCAAAATAAAATGATTCTGAAAAAAATACTCAAATTTTTCCACGGAAAAATATCATTTTTCTGACAAGAATTGGAACAGTTATGGTTCACATTGAGAAAAAATTATATTACAATAGAAAGTTGGAACAGTTAAACTTACAATTGAGAAAATCAATTAGCGATGACGAAAAAATTGATTTCTAACAAAATAGTTTATTTTTCAACTAAAGTGATGAATTTTTGAATAGCATTTTGAATCTTCCACTGGAATAGTTAAATTTCGAACCAAGAAGATGAATTTTCAACTAAAATTATAAATATTTAACTGGAGAACTTTCACTTTCAACAATAAGGGTGAATATTTAAACCAAAAGATTAATTTTCAAATTGAAAGATTAGTTCTGTACCAAACAAAATTTTTTTTAACAGAATAGTTAAATTTCGAACTAAGAAAGTATTTAATTTTTATTGAAAATGAAGAATTGTCAATACAAACTTCAATACTCAAATTACAAATTTAAAAAAATATATATTTAACCAAACAAATGAACTTTAAAATGCAAGTATGAAACTTCCAATCGGAATAAGTTAAATTTCCAGTTGAAAAAAATTACTTGTAACCTAAAACAAATAACATTCAACAACAACAAAAACTGACTTTCGAAAAAACTGTTACATTTCTAAACAAAATGAAGATACTCGCAAAGGCAATGTGTGCTGTGTTGTCGATTGTGACTCCAAAAAAATTTCAACGCTAATTTGAGTTTCCATAAAGTACCAAAATTTGGCAGTGGTACTGTTACAGTGAAAAATCTTGTTGGAGAAAACATTGCTGTTGATAAACGTTCCGAATAGTTAAAACGACTCAAGATTCAAGTTACTAGTTTGCTCTCTGCATTTCAGCGTTGATGATTATGTATGTCCTTGTTTGTTTTTTATACAGTTATTACGTGATTATTAAATAGAATTGTTATCACGATCATTAAATAAAATCTGTGGGTAATCTTATCTTCCCCTATGTAAGTCGTTCCACACACGAATAAAAAACCAGAATTGATCGCTGTTACACCTTCGATCATGTTTCTGGAACATACAACAGCATACTCACACAATGTTTTTAGAGAGAGTATCCCATGACACAATTTTGCACAGTTTTTGGTCGATATCGGCAATAAATATTATTAATGCGGAAAAATTGTTTGAATAAAAAATGTGGGGAATAAAATTCTTTACAACTTTGTTTTCTATCATTTTTGCTGTAAAATAAAAATTAAGTGAGATAACAAAGAAAACAACTAAAATTCAAGATGGCGGATTTAGCGTACACAAATTTAAGGGCAAGACTGTGAAACCTTCATTTTGACGCTAAAAGAAAACTGTCTACGTCAACAAATTGGACTCCGAAATTTTTTCTATTTAAATGTCTCTATTGACTGGGCTATCTAGCTTTCTTATGCGCATTGTAATCCGCAATTCCCTTTCCTTGGGATAACTACACAACTAAAATTACATACACCCGGTCTCCATTTACCTAAAACTCCATCACCATCACTCTCCATCACCTAAAACTTTTCAGGGGGACACGCCTTTCATCAATAAGTTCCAATTCCATACGAGGCTACATTATTACCCCTATTATTCATTATGTAAAGTATCCATCCAACTACCAACTTGAAACGCGAAATTTTTCCGTAAGTATGAAATCATGTCCGAACTGAGCAGACGACATCGTCATAAGGTCGCGGGTCTATTCATAACGTCAGTCCCAACAAACATCATTCATGTAGAGGAAAGTAGGAAATTATGAAAACAAAGCCAGAACAAAAGGAGCTGTGATTGATTTATGTTGTAAACTGAGGACGGCACCAATCTCCAGCAATTTGGTTTCTATGGCAAGATGGGAAAAGACCATTCACCATTAGCCTATACTACTCAATTAACTAGAAGTTTTGAACCGCCCATATTTTCAAACATTTTGCACCAATTTTCAAAAGCTTCTAAGTATCTTTATGGATTTTCATACATTTCCGAAACGAAGCAATTTCCACAAAATTCCAAAATTTTTCCAAAATCTTTATGAATTAGCATGTTTACAAAACTGTAATAAATTTTTGTCAAGTTCCGAAAATCTCCAAAATTTTTGGAAAATATTCATAAATCCGCGTACATTTCCACGACTGTAATATCCGCGAAGTTCCACGAGTTTCCAAAATTTTCTGAAAATCTTTATTTTTTCCCTACATTATTCATCAAAAGTTTCAGTGATTTCCAAATATTTCCATAATTTTCATAAATTACCGGTTATATAAAAACTCATATATTTCTATGACCTTTCTTCCTTTATCCGGGTGGCGATTAACATATTTATATTTTTCGCAAAACGGAAACATTTATTGGTACTCATGAAGTTCATTTTGAACATCCTTTAACACAACAGATCAATCATTGAAAAATACATCAATTTTTAAAAGAATACTCGAACTTTCAAAATAATATCATTTTTTTTACAAAAATTGGAACAGTCCAGTTTACAATTTTAAAAAATCAATTTACGGTAACAAAAAAAGGGGGGGGAGGGTTAAACCAAATATTATATTCTTCCACGTGGTTGAGAGATAGTTAAAGAACAATAGGAATTTTCAACCAGAACATTTAAATTTCAAACCAAGAAGATGAATGTTCAACTAAAAAGATTAATACTCAACTGGAGCATTTTTAGTTTAATAACCCCATTTCAAACCAAGCATAAGAGTTTTATACTAAAAGAAAGATTCTTCAACTGAAGGAGTTGAGTTTTCAAACAGATAAATTAACTTTTACTGAAAAAGATAAATTGTCAACGAGAATTTGAATACTCAATTTGAAATTGAAAAAATGGATGTTTAAAAAAACAAATGAATTTTTAACTAAAACAATGAAATTTTCCATTGGAATAAGTTGAATTTTCAGTTTAAAAAAATTGCTTA
>WSXT02088960.1:0-11773 GCA_011762715.2 Neuroterus valhalla
ATATTTTTTCAGTATAAAATTCAAATTTTGTTCCAGACATAGAAAGCAGGTATTTTATTCTTTACGTAAGATTGTCAATGACCCCCCCCCCCTAAACGTCTTACGTAATTTAAGTACGGCCCCTCTTCTGTTTTTAACTCCGAAAAATTGCTCGTCTTTGATAAAGAAACATAACTTAAAAGTACAATGAATCATTTTATTGTAAAAGGAATCATTCTTATTCAATTCTATTGAATATTTAGACAAAGAAACTTATTCAGGCTTCCGTCTCGACGGATATTTTCTTCAAACTTTATTTTACAGAAGAAATTTTTTTTTCTGGCATGAATTTAATTTTCCTTCCAGTGTCGACGACCGCAGGTACGCGCTGAGATCACAGAGTTGATTAACCCACTGTCAACCCTCTCGTGGATTTATTTCTATTTATATAAGCTTCCGCTTGGTATATAAAACATATATCTAGATGTGTCAAGATATGTGATAAACATTGTACGTTGACATGTTTCAACACTTTCTACAATATGTATAAACTTTACTTTCATGTTAAGGCTTGAGAGATAGATTATATTTTCAATATTTCAATATAAACAGTTAGTTATTGTGCTTCAGACTCATTCCGAACATAATTTTTACAAAAAAATAAATTTTGAAGAGATCTTTCTAGTTTGTTGTCTAATTTATGTTTATAGCAAATTTTCCTGAAGAACGGGATAATGGTTGCTAAGCTCATCTGGAGTATAATGTTTGACAATAGGCTCGCTTCTCCCTGTTTTATAAGGTTTTTTTTTCAAATCTCAGGGGTAGAAAACGGTCGTGTTCTGGAAGAGGTATAGGGATAAAACTGTTTTCGGTGTCTTGAAACATCGAACGGAACTATTTTCAATGATAAAATTTAAGGTCTGGGAATTTGATAAAATTTTAGTTTTTTAAAACAATTTTTAAAAGAAGTATTTGTTTGTTGATGGCAGAATTGGCTTTAGGGTAAAAAAAGAATTGAAATCTATTTGTGAAATCTTAGGGGTAGAAAACGGGAAGGTTCCAGGGAAGATAGGGGGATGAAACTTTTTTGGGTAACTTAAAAAATTACACGGAAGTGGTTTTAGTTATAAAGTTTTAGGTCTGGAAATTCGGGAAGAATTTAGTTTTTCTAAGGATATTTCATCTTAGGGGTAGGAAACAGGGATGTTCCGGAAGAGCTAAGGGGTTAAAACTGCTTTCGGTTTCTTGGAACATCAAACGGAAGTATTTTCAATCATAATATTTTATGTCTACGAATATGGGAATATTCTAGTTTTTTAAGGATTCTTGTTTATCCTAGGGGTAGGAAATGGGGGATTCCGGAAGAGTTAAGGGAATGAAACTTTTTTCGCTATCTTGAAACATGAAATGGAACCATTATCATTTTTAAAATTTTAGGTCTCAGAATTGAAGAACATTTTGGTTTTTAAAGGATTTTTTTAAATCTTGGGAGTGGAAAACAGGGGTGTTCCGGAAGAGCTAGGAGAATGAAACTTTTTTGGGTATCTTAAAATATTAAACGGAAGTGGTTTTAGTTATAAAATTTTAGGTCTGAGAATTCGGGAAGAATCTAGTTTTTCTATGGATTTTTCATCTTAGGGGTAGAAAAAAAGGGGTTTCCTGGAAGAGCTAAGGGGTTAAAACTGCTTTTGGTTTCTTGGAACATCAAACGGAACTATTTTCAATCATAACATTTTAGGTCTGCGAATTTGGGAATATTTTAGTTTTTTAAGGATTTTTTTTCATCCTAGGGGTAGGAAATAAAAAGATCCGGAAGAGCCTGGGGGATGAAACTTGTTTTGCTATCTTGAAACATAAAATGGAACCATTAAGGTATATAAAATTTATTTGGGAATACTTTTGTCTCTCAAGGATTCTTTTTCATCCTAGGGGTAGGAAATGGGCGATTCCGGAAGAGTTAAGGGAATGAAACTTTTTCCGCTATCTTGAAACATAAAATGGAACCATTATCGTTTATAAAATTTAAGTTCCAGTTATAAAATTCTAGGTCTGGGAATTCGGGAACATTTTTGTTTTTCAAGGATTCTTTTTTATCCTAGGGATAGGAAATGGGGGATTCCGGAAGAGTTAAGGGGATGAAACTTTTTTCTCTATCTTGAAACATAAAATGGAACCATTATCAATTATAAAATTTCAGGTCTCAGAATTAGATAACATTTTAGTTTTTTAAAGGATTTTTTTAAATCTTAGGAGTGGGAAACGGGGGCGTTCCGGAAGAGCTAGGGAATGAAACTTTTCTGGGTATCTTGAAGTATTAAACGGAACTAGTTTCAGTTATAGAATTCTAGGACTGGGAATTCGGGAAGATTTTAGTTTTTCCAAGGATTTTCTTTCATCCTAGGGGTATGAAATGAAAGGATCCGGAGGAGCTAGGGGGGTAAAACTGCTTTCGGTTTCTTGGAACATCAAACGGAAATATTTTTAACAATAAAATTTTAGGTCTGGGAATTTGGGAATATTTTAGTTTTTAAGGATTTTTTTTCATCCTAGGGGCAGGAAATGGGGGGGTTCCGGAAAAGCTAAGGGGATGCAAATTTTTTCGCTATCTTGAAACATAAAATGGAATCATTATCAATTATAGAATTTAAGGTCTCAGAATCGGAGAACATTTTAGTTTTTTAAAGGATTTTTTTTTATCGTAGGAGTGGGAAACGGGGGTGTTTAGGAAGAGCTAGGGGAATGAAACTTTTCTGGGTATCTTGAAATATTAAACGGAACTAGTTTCAGTTATAAAATTCTATGTCTGGGAAATCGGGAAGATTTTAGTTTTTCTAAGGATTTTCTTTCATCCTAGAGGTAAGAAATGAAAGGATCCGGAAGAGCTAGGGGGGTTTGACTGCTTTCGTTTTCTTGGAACATCAAACGGAACTATTTTCAAGAGTAAAATTTTAGGTCTGGAAATTTAGGAATATTTTGGTTTTTAGGGATTTTTTCTTATCCTAGAGGCAGGAAATGGGGGGTTCCGGAAGAGCTAAGGGTCTGAAACTTTTTTCGCTATCTTGAAACATAAAATGGAACCATTATCAATTAAAAAATTTTAGGTTTGAGAAATGGAGAACGTTATAGTTTTTTAAGGATTCCTTTAAATGTAAGGGGTGGAAAACGGGGGTGTTACAGGAGAGCTAGGGGAATAAAACTTTTTTGGGTATCTTGAAATATTAAACGGAGCTAGTTCCAGTTATAAAATTCTAGGTCTGGGAATTCGGGAGGTGTTCCGGAAGAGCTAACGGAATGGAACTTTTTCGGGTATCTTGAAATATTAAACTGAACTAGTTCCAGTTATAAAATTCTAGGTCTGGGAATTCGGGAACATTTTAGTTTTTCAAAGTTTTTTTTTTAAATCTTAGGAGTGGGTAACGGAGGTGTTCCGGAAGAGCTAACGGAATGGAACTTTTTCGGGTATCTTGAAATATTAAACCGAACTAGTTCCAGTTATAAAATTCTAGGTCTGGGAAATCGGGAACATTTTAGTTTTTAAAAGTTTTTTTCTTAAATCTTAGGAGTGGGTAACGGGGGTGTTCCGGAAGAGCTAACGGAATGGAACTTTTTCGGGTATCTTGAAATATCAAACCGAACTATTTTCAATCCTAAAATTTTAGGTCTGGGAATTCGGGAATATTTTAGTTTTCTGGGAATTTTTTGTACATCCTAGGGGTAGGAAATGGGGCGTTTTGGAAGAGCTAAGGGGATGGATTTTTTTTCGCTATCTTGAAACATAAAATGGAACCGTTATCAATTATAAAATTTCAGATATGAGAATTGGAGAACATTTTAGTTTTTTAAAAGATTTCTTCAAATCTTAGATCTTGTATCTTAGTATCTTGAAATATTAAACCGAACTAGTTTCAGTCATAAAATTCTAGGTCAGGGGATTCGGGAAAAATTTAGGTTTTCTTAGGATTTTTTGTCATCTTAGGGGTGAGGAACAGGGGTGTTAAGGACGAGCTAGGGGGTTAAAACTGCTTTCGGTTTCTTGGAACACCAAACGGAATTATTTTCAGTCATAATATTTTAGGTCTGGGAATTAGGGAATTTTTTAGTTTTTCTATGGATTTTTCATCTTAGGGGTAGGAAACAGGGGGGTCCCGGAAGAGCTTGTGGGATGGAACTTTTTTTGCTATCTTGAGTTTCTTGAGTTCCTGGATATCTCATTTTGAAAGTAAAATTTGAGGTCCAGAAGTAAGGACATTTCGCATGATTTTTTCCTTCCTTAGGAGTTGCATTGGGGTGTGTTCTGGAAGTGCGACGGGGGTGAAACTTTCCAGGGGTCCTTCGAGTAGGTCCCGCGTTCATTTTCGTTTTCAAAATTCGTTTTTTATAAACGTTGGAAAGTTCAGTCAGGTCTAATTCTATTAGAAGTATTGTATATAGTTGAACCAATTTGCTAAAGTATTTTATTTTTTAGATGATTTAGTCACATTTTTTTCGAAGTTTAACTAGACTACAAGCGTGGATATTGAAATTCAACGCAACGCAAGAAAAAGAATGTTGTAAAACTTTTAGAAAGACAATTAGGATCTCAAAGGTCACATACTAATAATTTATTAATCTTCTCTTAGGACTCGATTTTTGCAAACCCATTCCTGTGCTGTCATATTGTCTTGTAGAACTTTTAATTAATTGACATTGATACATATTTGCAAATTTAGATACTGATAATTTTGGTTTGTATTTTCAATTCCAATTATTTAACAATTCATAACATAACTGGATTCTTTAGTAACTTCTCTTTGACAAACATAAAGTCAAAACACTGCTTCTTTTTTTTTTGCAATAAATTTAGAGTAGAAAAAATGGTCCATATTTGAATTCAAACATTTTTCCAATTACGCAGTTTATCGAACTTGAAGAATAATTTTCGGAAAAAATCTTTGAAACTAAGGGATTTATAGATTTCATTCATAAATTGAATTTTAGTATCAACTCATCCGTTCATTAACTATAAAACAGAACTTACTCTTGGTATCTGCGAAATGTATCAGCAGCACTGATGAAGGCTTGTAGATATCGTAAATATCGAGTATAAATTGACACACTCCTTTGTATTAAATGAAGAGCAAGAGCCTATTTCTAAAGCAAATACGTGGGTAGACAAATTTTTTATTCAATTATACAGGAGATATTTCAGGAAGAAAGCTCAATCTTCACTTACAAAATGTTATTCTAAAAGGGCAGTCGGTTTCGAAAACGGCACCTTTACCTCCCATTATTTGTCGCTGTTACTAGAAAATTTACCTACTTGTAATTCGAACGTGGACTGACTTTGTTTTTCAAAAACTCGGCAATGCAAACATAGGTTCCTTGTTTGCATGTTTTCATGTAAGAAATTCAATATTTATGAACTCAACTTTTGAGTTTGAATTTATTGTAAGCGAAAAATTAGTTTTATTTTTCCAATATTCTTATAAACAACATTGCAAACACTCTATTGGGCATTATTTTCATTCGAAATCGATATACACTTTAATGAGTTTCTATATTTATGATACATTTCTTCCTTGAAATAAATATATAAAAAAAACTTCAACTTGAACTTTTAAAATCTTACGCGTTTGTTTTTTTAACCATTTTTTTAACACTCTGTTTTACAAAATATAGTTTTTCAGCAGTAAGTAATAGAGCACTTAAAGAAATACCACCCATAACAATGAGCAAAATTGGCGCGACGCCAAAAAGAGTAACTTCCACATCATTATTTGAATTTGTATTTTCTATTTCGCTTTGCTGTGCATGCTGTCTAAAATGGTGTAACATTCCGTTATCAATAAACCGCTTAAGGCTGGAAACAAAAAAAAACATTGTATAATTAAGACTTAAAGTCACATAAAAAATGATCAGGCTTTCTACTTGTCTTATTTCCAATGCATCTGGCACTTTTGAATCGATGTCTCGAATAATTTTTGAGATGTCTATTCCTTTATATTGAAATTATTAAATATTTCTTGACTCAAACAAATTTTTAGTGCAACGCCATTTTCGCACCCTCTTTCCCTTTCTAAATATCTCGAAGACTATTCAAGTTGTCGATATGAAAATTCAAAATTTGTTTTTCTCGCAAAGAGTCTTATATCGGAATCTGTATTCAAAATTTGCATCAAGATTTTGATATCGTCATTATCAGTGATATTTTTGTCAATTCAAAGTAGCGTTGGTTTTTATAATTTTGCATTTGAAAAAATGGCTTACTCACTGATAATTAATAATTCCTGTATACTGGCTTCTTTTCTTCATTGGCAGTGCTAAGCAATTTGTATCTCCTGCTTTAATCCATGTTAATTGACAATTGCTTGGCAGAGTGCTAGTGTCGATTGCAATTTCAGATGAGAAAAACGCAGTTTTACTATTACATAGCTAGAATGAAATTAACAAAAAATGAATTTTTTACTCTCATTTCGGTTGAAAAATATTCAATGAATCAAATAGTATTTAGCATGCCGAGGGCTGCCACTCAGTCACTTAAGACACTTCAAGTACTACTTTTTTATTCCAAGTTTTTTTTAGTCACTCTTTTGAGAAACATTCACTATAAGTCACTTTCTTCAAGAAATAGTCACAGGGTGGCGACTTGGCCGGGATCAAAACCGAGAAATGACCAAACATTCGATTGAAAACCGGAAAATCACTTGGCTTCATGTAGAAAATTAAAAATTTTACCGTGAAAATACGAGAAATGACGGCTCTCTTTTTATGGATTAAATAGAGATCTTATAATTTTATTTGAAGAATGTAACGTTCCTTTAGTCTCATTCTGAAAATTTTTAGGTATATCTATATACTTTATGAGAGAAAGAAATTTAATTTTCTTCCACTATATGAAAAACCTTTTGCAAATGTATTGCTTTCTGAGATTTATTAGGCTAACTGAAGTTTGATAATCGAATTGATGATGGCTCAAACATACAGAAAGAATTGTTTTCTCAATTTTTTCGAAAAATGAATTTACGACGTTTTACTTGCTTTCTCTTTATTTATTTGATTCGAGACAGGGAGTTTCAGAAAATAATTTGGGTTTTTATTTTAAGACAAGAACTTCCGGTAAATAAATATAAAGTAACTTGGAACAAAGCATTTTTTACATGGAACCGGAACTTTCTAAAATAATTATAATTTGGATTTAGAAGAGAGTTATTTGAAAAGATCACTCTTCCAATTTCAAATTCGGCACAATTTGAAAGTCTCCTCTTCCTAATTTTAAATGAAGAAAATACTTCAAGCAGTTTTTGAAGTGTAGGAGTAGTATTTCGAAGAAGAAATATTTCTGAATTGCACTAGAAAACTTGTTTACATTGTTCTTCGCGGATTCATCCTTTTTTAGTTAGAAAATCAACTAGTTGGTTAAAAGTTGAACTCTTTTATGGAAAATTGGATTGGTCTGTTGAAGTTGCAGTATTTTAATTTGAACTTTATTTTTAGTGAAAAACTGATCTTCTCTGGTTCAAAATTTAACCATTTGTATTGAGATTTGTTTTTGGGAATTGGAAAATCGGTTTTTGGATAGAAAATTTTCTTTTTATTCGAAAATTACTTTTCTTGTTCAAAAATTCTTCTTCACGGTTCATCATTCAAGTTATACAGTTGAATTTTTTGGATTTAAGTTGAAAATTCATCTAGTTTAAAACTCTTATGTTTGATTGAGAAGTAACTTTTTAATCCCAAAATGTTACAATTATATTTTGAAATCATTGTTTCAATTGTTTAAAATTCAAGCATTTCGTTAGCAAATGGTATTGTTTGGTTTAAAATCAATTTGTGGTCAAGAATTCATCTATTCTAGTTGAAGTTTCATCCTCTCAGTTGAAATTTCGTCTTTCTGGTTCAAAACTCAACTGTTGCAGTCAAACATTTACAATTTTGTTTCAATATTCCTCATTTCGTTTAGAAACGTAACAGTTTTTTTGGAAGTATTTTTTTTTGTTGTTGTTGAAAGTTAGTTGTTTTATGTCATAAGTAATTTTTTTCAATTGGAAATTTAGCTTATTCCAATTAGAAATTCCATACTTGCATTTTAAAGTTCATTTTTTTGGTTATATATATATTTTTTTGAATAAAAATTCGAGCATTGAAGTTTTTGTTGAAAATGATTTTTTCCACCAAAAATTTAATACTTTCTTTGGTCGAAATTCAACTATTCTTTTGAAACATTTTTTTTTGGTAGAGAATTAATCTTCTAATATGAAACTTAATCTTTTTGTTTAAATATTTAACTTTATGGTTGAAAATTGAAGTGCTCCAGTCAAATATTTATCATTTTAGTTGAAAATTAATCTTCTTGGTTCAAAATTTAACTTTTCCTTTGAAAGATTCAAAATGCTTTTCGAAAATTCATCACTTTTTTTGAAAAATAAACTATTTTGTTTGAAAAACATCTTTTTTGCTATCTTAATATAACTTTTTCTCAATGCCAAGTTCAACCGTCACAATTCTTGGAAGAAATATGATATTTTTCCGTGGAAGGTTTTATTCTTTTTTTCAAAATCATTTTATTTTGCAATTTTTGATCTATTGTATTGAAGAATGTTCAGAGTGAACGTCATGAAATATAATAAATGTTTGCTTTCTGCGACAAATATGAATATATTACTTTTATTTGACCGGGAAAATGGAAAAACTCAACCGGGAAATGGCCGAGAATTCGGAAATTGTCCGCTAGATCGCCACTTCAAGTCACCATAAGTCACTTTTTTACAGGAAAAAGTCATTTAAGAGTTTTTGAACCTTTTAGACTCATAATTACTGATAAGTAAACTCTCCTTTTTATCGACTCCGAAATTCTATTTAATATTGAAGTTTAAGCAAAGATAAGTTACTTTAGTTCGTGATTTTCCTGTTTTCTAGTTGTTATCGTAAATTATCGTGGAATACCAATACGGCATTTGTGTTAATGGTTTTTTAGCTTGCCATAAACTGAATGAAAACAATTTTTCAATGACTTGTGAAATTCATTCTGGAAATTGTGATCATGGTGTCGACCCCCAAATGCAGCATTAGAATTTCATCTAATCTTGTCATTGCAAGCCGATCAAACATTTGTTTAATTAATTTGGAATTTCGAAAGTGATGAATGTTTCTATAAACATAACAGCCACTTTTTGTTTTTAAAAAGGCACTTTTTGCCTAATTTAGTCACTGAGCATGCCATAATTGTTATACTCATACCTGATTCACTGCATCTGTTCCAGTTAATGGTAATTTGCTTTCCTCTTTCATCAACTTCTTCATTTTTTTTAATAACGGGTTCGTCGTGTCCTGAATCGTGATAATTAATGATAAAAGTGCTAGTTTTATGCCAATAGAGTCAACAATAGAAATAAATTAATAAGTACTAACCTCAAATAACTCTTGATGTGTGCTATGTTTTAAGACTATCAATTTATAGGTTCCATCATCTACAAACTCTTCCAGAGTTGTAAATGGAAGAATTGGTCGGGGGACTGTTAAGTAGCTTATTAAAACAGCCGAATAGATCGATGATATTATCAATGCCGAAATAAAAATTGAGAAATAAGCTATTCTCAAAGATCTTATAGTAGGGAATTCTGCAAATTTGAATATTTATTTTATTATTGATTCCTTTGCATTAATAAATGCATATCAAACGCATAGTCGTCTTTAATTATGTTAACTGCTGTCTGTGATTTTTATCTTCATAAAATGACACATTACTTCCGTGATGGTTTTGCGAGGTAGCGAAAATGTTTTACTGTAAATAACTAAAACCACGGACTAAAGCACACAATAAAATTTAAGAATCATTACCTGGTAAGCCTTGCTGACAATAAATTCCCCATACATTCAAATAATTTTCGGAAAGGAGATTCGAAACATTATTCGTTCGTTCTGTTTTCGTTTCGATTAACGTCAAAAGAATCGGTGTCAACAATATAAGTAACATTAGGGTGATCCAAACTTCGTTGCTGAATGGCTAAAATACAACATTTTTATTCTCTGGTTTTATTTAAAACGCAAGTTATATATCAGAATGGAAGATTACCAGAAAGTAACCTAACTGCTGTACTCCTGTGGAACTTGGTTCCTTAAAAAAAAGAACAAGGCGTGATGTAATTAATGGTATGGAAAAATCGACAACGTCCAACCTTCGAGAGGACATAATCATGTCAGCAGCTGCCAAATCAGCCTTATTCATATGAAGTTGTTCTATTATTCCAGTCCACTTTTTAGTATCTTTTCTCCAAGTTCCATATTCGTCCTGTTTCCCTATGAGTTTTATTTTAAAGTTCACGGCCGATGAAAGTTCTTGCATTACATTGCCGAAAAATCCACCAAATCCTCCATCCTTTTCTTCGAATAATAATGGCGATCCCTGGAAGACAAATGATCAAAAACGTGCATTAAATGAGATAGACAAGTATAATTTTAGAAAATTTTGAAATTATTACATTCACTGAAACGATTCTCAATGAAACTCCACCAATGTGGATTCTTCTGCGATACAGGGATTCGTTAGTCAGTAATTTAAGTCGATTAATTGGATTCCATGTCGCCAAATCAGAAACGCTAGTTACATTTTCATATACTGAGTACCATTCTCGAAGAATTTCTTCATCGTAACATTTAATCAGCATTTCCGTATCAAATTTCACGTTGAATGGATTACCGAAAGGAATCATACAATATTCACGTAAAATGAATTCATTTTCGTAAGGACGGAATATAATGAGCCATATTGACTGTGATAGAATTATTTCTTTCGTTACATTTTCAAATTCTTTTACACATCCATGGGTCCTTAAAAAAACGACTTGCAAATCACGTTTTATATGTCCTTTATGATAAGACTGTGCTTTCGATAATTGACTGATGTCGGTTACGAGTGATTGAATGCCACTATTTGAAAGCCATTGCACTATCTCAAACATGAGAGCAATACCTACAACATCAATAAATGAAATATATTTTATATCCAAAATGTTCGGAAAGAGTACACGGAAAAAATGACTGTTCCAAAAAGTGGAAAAAGTTTGCGAAATTTTAACAAAATAGAATGTCACGTTTGGACAGAGCTAAAATTTGTCATAAACTGGATAAGTTACCTTTGTACAATTTAATAAGCAATTTTCGAAAAATACGATATAAATTTACCAATAATAGGAAAAATTTATTTCAAAAAATCTAACCCGCAAAATCGAAAATCTTGAAAGCTGCATGTAAAAAAATGAATTGACAGTTTGTAAAATTTTGACAAAGTTGCTATCCATAGTTTCGTGGGCTCATGTATTAAAGAGCCGAAAGCTGTTTGTGAAATTTTAACAAAGTATTGATCCACATTTTCGTAAAGAGTGTTGTCGATTCTAAAAAAAAATCGATACGCATTTGTTCACGTGTTGTATATGCGATCACCACTTGCGAGAAACTGATCAGAGATAAGTCAAAATTTTCCGAGGCCTTGAATCCAAGAATGAGATTATTGAAATTGTTTTGGAACAGGTCAGGTCATTTGCTCATCAGATAAAAACTCTTCACGTAATGAGAAATCTATGAAAATTAAACAAATTTGAGTACACATTTTATGAAGTATTAAATTTTTTCGGAGAAATGGATTTTTTACGCGAGAGAATGTAACAAATGAATTGGAGACGAGGATCAGTAATTGCATTCAATGATCGATAGAATATTTCTAGTATTTCAATGCAACGTGATGGTTGATTGCTCAAATTTGAATTACTCAATACAATTATATTTGAAATATCAATATCATTATAAATCTTCGATAGAA
>WSXT02088971.1:0-11772 GCA_011762715.2 Neuroterus valhalla
GTGTCCGCCATTTTGAATTTTTAATATCATTTTTTGAATCAGCGACCAAAAAAACCCCTTTGTACTCATTTTCGTGCAAAACAAAGGAAAATTTTTGGAAAATGTCCGCCATTTTTGGTCCAACGTTTTGAATTTTGAATATCATTTTTGAAATAAGTCACTCAAAAAACGCGATATAAGCACTCGAGAAGTCATAAATATTTACTTTTTGTGTTTTGGCCACGAATTTGGGATTTTGAACCACTGTGCGGCACTCAGACCAGCATTAAACTTTAGATTTTAAGGTGTCTGCGAAGATTTTTTGAGATTATGTCGAAAATCTGTCGTGATGGGACAAAATGGACTTCGAATAGTCCGAAGTAAATAATCTACATTCGTCCTACTTCATTGCCATTTCAATGAAAAACGGACGGAAGTGAAATTGTCGATTAGGTTAAATTTACCATTATTAAGGAAAGCATGTAACAATTTATGATGTGATATAAATATTTAAGCACAGCAAATATCTTTAAAAACAAGAAAGAATTGTTATCACACTTCGCGCTCGATAATGTGTTCATTTCGCACTACGCGCTCGATGGGTTTTCATCCACATTTCTGCACAGACCTTTTGAAATTATTATTCAAACCATCGGCAACTGTGATTAAGTGATTATAAATTTTCTTTTGCTTAGGCTTCTTTAGCTTCAACGGATACATTATCATTACGGGTCTCGCGCTTTGCAACAAAATTAGGTATTTCCGAAACCAATTAAATGTATAACAACATTTCGATTTAGGTATCCGACTTTGTCTTGCGCTCCGCATTCGATTAAGTGTCTCCAAAAAGTGGAATTTCCTATATTATGTTGAATTCTATTCTATTTCATTGAATTAATTTTATTTCTGCATTTTATTTTTTTCGTTCAATTATGTTTTCCACTCAACAAATTAGATAAACGTATATCAAGTATTTATGATAACTGATTTTTTCAGAGCCCTGGCAGAAATTTTTGTGTCTCTTTGTTCCTCACGAAAAATTGTCATATTCTACCAAACTTTGATCTGCTATCTCAAGATTTATATGAAATGAAAATGTCTCGTTCAACTCTCAATGAGTAACGAAACAACATTTTTTGTCAAATCTCCGATTTTTTTTAATTTCAAATTTGATTAAATGAAAGATGGAATAATTACCAGGACATCAAGTTTGGCTGGGAAATTTCTTCCGTTAAAAATGATTATTGTATCTTGTGACGTTTTTTCATCAATATAATTTTTATACTTTCACTAGCATGTTTCGACAATTAAAATGAAAACTACCTATTTTAAAAATAAAAAGTAAACTTGAGAAAAAAACAGTGAAAGGATACAAGTTAATTGAGCTATACTATTGTTCCTTAATACATCTTATATTTTTTCATCCGATAATATATAAGAAAGCATTACATTCGCTGTCCGATATTTGATCAGTCATAACTAATATGTAAAGCTGGACATGAGAGGCAATATTCAATTATTTTCCTGGTCTAAACTTGAGGTTCTTCAACGCGACCAATAAATAGAGTTCCACCAGACTTGCTTCTCAAAACTGCCAAGAAAGGCTTGTCAACCGTAAAGATCGCTGATTCCCATCTTCTTGCAGATTTGACCATAATTGTAATTCCTAAGAAAGAAATATTTAGTTAAACTCGTGTAATATTAATTGATTTTCTATTTCAGATTATTTCAAATTAGTTAAATTGTTCTTTTTACACAGATTATGCAAATTATTATACTACTAGACACAAAAGTAAATTGTGATTCCTGAACAACGTTTAAGATCTCAGCTACTACCAATTAGCATTAAAGACCAAAGTTCCCTGTAAGCGTCTTTTATCATTAATGTCAGTTAGTAAATAATAATTATTGATTTTATACATTCACCTTGTCAAGATGATTATCATTCAGGTTATTATTCATTTCGCACCAAAATTAATTATTTTATTCAATCAAAGCGATGAAAGAGAGAACCGAATTCAATGTGCAGTGATGAAAGATTTGATGCTAACGATGATCAATTCATTATAATAGAAGGATCAAGTGTTTTGAGTTTAGATCGTGTGCAAAACTAAACGCACAGGTATCATAGAGAGCATATATTATAAGAAAAAAATAACCTAAACACTCAGTTTCAGGTCAGCCTTAAAGATGCGAACTGCAACTTCCGCGAAACGGCGGCAAAATTTGTGATTCTGTACACGATCGGAATCCGAAACACCTTCTTGGATTATAAACGTTATTATTCACGTTCTAAAATAAGAATTCTTTCATGTTATTAAGTTTGCATATGGCTCATATAAAGAAGATGTGCAGAATTTAAGAGTGTGCTCCGATTTTATCAACCGTAATAATAGAATTAAAAGATGTGAACATTGATCTGCATTTATACCAAAATATCAGAAATAAATAAATAAGAAACGGATTTCATTTAGGACATATGGTAATTTTTTCCAACGATACTAAAATAAATACGCTGCTCTTGCATCTTCGATAGGATGAAATAAGCAAATTTTGAAGCAAAAATCCAGTCATTAAGGGCATTGCGTAAACCGACTCTGGAATTTTTGTGTTCCCTCTACGGTTAGGCCAATGTAACTATACAGCATAAAACATGTCTGCGCGGGAGATGACAAATAAATTAAAATTCCACGCCAGGAATCATATGATTATGCACAACTACGGCATTTATGAAACATTCGCGGGTTACACATGAAATTCTATAACTCCCAACTATAAGTCGATAAGAAAGGATTTCGCGATTGATAACGCACAGAGCCGTAATTTGGGGCCAAATTTCAACAACAACATTCAAAAATAATGAAGGTTTGACATCTAGAGCGTCAGATATTCACTGCAGCGCCATCAACGACATGTTGCCGACCGGAAATTTGTATCACTCGCGTACTCACACGATACCGCATGATACACGATGATACATGCAACTATTACCGGTAAAGTAGTGCTCACATAGATAAATACTGAAATCAATATAAAATTGGATTATTTCTGCATAAGAAAATATTGAAATTGTTTTTCCAGATGATTGTTTACAATTTTTCATAGTTTATAACAAAGAAGAACAAATTTTGAGGTTCTAGTAAATGGAAACTTTCGGTAATTTAGAAATGTACCAAGTTCGAAATTCAGAACTTTAGAAAATATATAAATTCGTTTATCCATTTGATCTCCCTCAAGTTTGCAAAAACTGAAACTATTCACAACTGATCAACTTATAAATAAGTAAATTTAGTTCTTTACAGATTTTTTCAATCTTCAATATAAATAAGCATGCAATATGGTCAAGTTTAGAATTTCTTTGCATATTTAATAATAATTTTTAAACGAATATTTCTGAAAATAGCTGATTTATAAATGAAGTAGCTCTCGCAATAAATGAATGGGAGAAATAATTTTTTTCTCGATTAATGACTATTGAAATATTTTTTAAACATAATTTTTAGTTTCGCAGACTTTATAAAAAATTTCCATAATTTGTTACCATCAGATTAGCAAAAACTGATTTGCAAACCATCACTTTTTGAACAAGTAAATCCAATCCTTTTTCAATTTTCAACATAAATAAATTTGCAATATAAATTTGGTCAGGTTTACAAATTTTTTGCAAATTTATATATTATAATCGTGTATCATGCGGTACGTATGAGTACGCGAGTGATACGAATTTTCGGTCGGTAACATGTCCTTGATGACGCTGCAGTGAATGTCTGACGCTTTAGATGTCAAACCTTCATCATTTTCGGATGGTGTTGTTGAACTTTTGTCCCAAATTACGGCTTTTTGCGTTATCAATCGCGGAATTCTTCCTTATTGACTTATATTTGGGAGTTACAGAATTTCATGTATAACCCGCAAATGTTTCATAAATGCCGTTCATTCAATGCCCTAAAAGAACCATGAATATTCTTTCAAGTTAAATTTCTTCACGTTTCCGAATATATAATAAGTAATCTTCTGAGATTATCTTAATTCATCAATAGAATAAAACTATAAGTAAGAGGAATTTTATCATTTTATTCCAGCGGAAGCGTATAATATATCCAATGTTGTAATTATCAGGTATGTATTTTCCCTCTAACGTTTTAGGATAAAAATGCATTGAAGTTTTGATATTGGTGCATATGGCTTAAAAGGAGCAGTGCAAAATTTCAATTACGAAACAAAGAAATATTATTCCATGAAAACGAACGGTATAATATTTTTTTGAATCCCACAAAAGATTTTTTTGGCTCATAAAAATGTATTTGACTGATTGACCTGGATCATGAGAATATTGTATGACATGCAAGATACTTTCGCCTCATCTTTTTTTCGCATTATCATTTATATGTATAAAAATGAATGTTTGTCTGTATGTTCTTTATAGAATCGTAAACTCTGCATTTGATCATGTATTGTGATGATCTTCAGCAAAGTTGTTGTGCACGAGCCCACGAAGGCTTCTGAGTTGGTGCGACCAATTTACGACCGATGGCGCCGCTGTCATTCGTATTTTTCTGCCTTCGGCGCGCGCAGTTTGAGAATCAGTGCTGCCAACCATGAGTATAAAGGCGTGTGAATACCACTCGCGGCATAACATACTATTCGGCCTCAGGATTATGATAAATAAATCATTTTTTGGTGACTGAGAAAGAAAAACATTAATTTCCGTCAAAAATCAGAAACGCGCCCACGGAATAACTTTCCTGATAATTTATCAGATTTCTTATTTTGATTCAAGAAGTACAAAAATGACTTGTCAATAGAAAAGGTGATTATTGGTGTCACGGCAGTAGATCCAGGTGGAAATTTACCTTCTAAAAAAACAAATGCATTCCAAAGTGCAGCATAACGATGGGCAAATTAGTTTCCGCAAGAATTTATGTTTTCTTCATATTCAAAATATATTTATGGATGATATACAAACGTGATATGAGAATTTCAGGTATGGATTTATAATCAAATTAGTTTGACATCTATGTATGTTCTACATATAGTTTACATAATTTACAAAAGTATGAATACAAAACAAGTATTTATTTAGATGCTTAATAAAAATCACGATTCACAATTATCCTTGTGCAGGATCATTCACACAACCACTATATATAGGAGTTTTGGTTCCAGTATTTTTATAGTCCAAAAAATACAAGAAAGGCCTATCTGCAGCGAAGATTACTCTTGAAGGCGGTCCAATATTAGCAGACGCCAATGCAAATATAATTCCTAAGAGAAAATTAAATTATTTTCCAAAGTAATGCTTATTTTTTTACATATTATCTCAATCCTTGAAACACTGTTAGAACTAGGGTATTTTTTCAAATTAAGACTGATAGTGAGAGCATCCTATTCGGAAGCTAGTACACTGCAAACTCTATCTTATTCCAGTTTCGGGCTTGGGTATCGACGGCCTTGGAACGAGATCGAGTGAGCTGAAGCGCAAACAGTCAGGGTCGAATACACTTGAATAACTGACGCCAACTAAAGCGCAGTTGCGAAAATCTATGCTAGGGTACTACTGCACACTTTCAATGCACGGCAGTGGTGGAGAATGGAGCGAGGAGAGCGCCCCTCTTCAAACTCCCCGGACCGTCTCGTCCACGAGCGCATTTCGGAGAAGGTGCGAGTTCGGGTGGAATGAGATTGAGTTTGCAGTGTATGCGCACCGTTATTATTTATTATTTCAAATGAAAAATATAACTATGAATGTCAGCAACTTAAATGATGCACAACTAGGTCATGATACCATGTAAAAAAAAATTACGCCATGAGAAGAATGGAATCGTTGTTCAATTATTCCGTGAATCTTATAGCAATGCAATACGAAACATACTTGGAATATTCATGCGTTACCATTAGATACCTAAATGCTCATAGAATCATGTAAACTTCCGTTTTTCAAAGACATATTTACATATGTATCTAGAATTAGTTACACTTGATTTTTCCAGCCAATCGATTTAAACTCGATGGATCATGAAATCAAACAACAATTTATGAAAGTGTATTAAAATTACAATCATTGTCCTGTTGGCTCTGAATGATCATAAAGTTATCGTAGGAAATACGAGCGTAATTTTATACTCCTGGAATTAATTCACTTATCTATTCTGAAAAACTAGATTTCTTCAATAAAAGTGTGTAATTCTTTATTTTTCTTGTACAAAATAAATTTACATATTTTTTCCATAAACATGTAAAATCATGGCAATAAAATTGAGAAGTATAATAATAGTTATATTTCAGGTTCCACAATGTGGCCGTTAAACATTGTTACGTGGGAAATACCGATAGAGCCTAGTGTTTGAACTCTAGGTTGTTTTATATAGTCGACTAATGTGTAGTAAAAGAGCCTGTTGATTTTAAACGTTACCATGCGAATTGGCATGATAGAAGACATCGGCATAAATTGAAATCCTACAAAGGAAAGAAAAAGAAGAAAATAGGTATCCAGATTTGAAATCCATCAAATATCACTAATTACTGGAATAATTTGATTGAAGTTCATTAAAACAATTAATGTTTTTTCCAAAAAAGCATCTGCGCCAAATTATCCTACCTAGTTCGGTAATGTGGCGGATTCCAATCCCAATTCGTAATTATCAAATGAAAAACGAATTATAATGGAAAATTTATGACAGTTAACAAAATTAAGATAAATATATCAATGTTTATTATTATTATCATATTTGAAGGATTATGTCTGCCGAAATTTCAAGAAAAATTGTTTTTTTAACAGTGCAGAACATTTCATCAATATAAAAAGACATAATAAAGGATATACTCAAATATTTATAGATGGAGAAACTTGTCAAACGACGTCCGTTTAAAAGGACGTTAGAGTACCAAAGTAAAAAAGGCGAGAAATCTATGGAATTGAGAGAAGGTCAGAGGGAACGGAAGCCCTGGAAGCTCGATCATGCGAATCTTAGAATCGATGTAAATAGTAGTAAATAGCCGGAAAATTAGCTGTTAAGCGTTAAACTTGTAAAGGGAACGGAGGCCCTCAAACCCGTAAAAGGGAAGAGAATAAATTACAATTAAAATATAATATTAGCTTGAGGTAAAACGTACATCGAACAATAATAGAATTTTTATGCCTTATATGCTTACAGACGTTTTATAAACAATGTATCAAAATTATATCAACAATAAGTGAATTAAGTTATTCCCAAAATATTCATAATTCTTCAACATCTAAATACCTTTGAGTTAATATTCTTTACCTTCTAACTGGAATCGTCACTTAGTCTACAAACTCCGCATTGCAAGTTGAGATTCTCGGAGGAAAACAAAGTAACAAATCACAAACTTGTGCGCCAAGTTACCGGCCGATTTTAGTTCCGAATGCGCCATATTATTTAAATGTGAATAGTATTCAAAAATAATTTCTTACATGAAAGTTTATTGATTTCACTCAAAATTCTGAATTTTAGATCATCCGAAAAACTCAAAACAAATTTTTTTTTTTTAATGTATAAGTTTACACGAAACTTCCGTAATTTCTTACTTGCTTTTTGCTACTCTGACAATGAAAGCGAAAGAATCAAAACTAACTTTTCGTCATAAAAATCAGGAAATCAATTTAATCAGACCAATTTTTTAATAACTTGACGTTAAAAACATATATACATGCCTCTAAACTATCTCGACGAGCAGAAAATGCGTTAATATTTCTCATTTATTTCTAAAGATACGGAGGAAATTTTCCCTTCATTAATTAGTATTTATTATTGACAAATGTTCATCCTATATTGTAAAACAGTCTACACATGTCCCACTTTACTGCTGTTTTAAGGAAAAACTTACGTAAGTGACATTATCGCTCAGGTGGACTTTACTATTGACATATAATAAATTCATAATGTAATTTCAATATATTCTGATGGAAAAAGTTGAATTTTTTTAGCACAAAAATTTAATAAAATTCCATAAAATGTAAGAATTTAATATTTATATATATCTAATCATTAACTGTACTGGTAATATTTGTAATATGTGGCATTATTAACTCAATTGATTATATAGGGCACAAAGAATACCACAGGCATAAAAATGATACATCGTCGGATAGTAATTTTTATTTTTTCATGCATGTATTTCAAAAAACGAATAAAAATGATACGCATAATATTTCTCTCTATGTGTAAACTATGCATAACTTTTTCGTCCAAGAAGTTGTGTGAGGAAAATATTTTGATGCACTTTCAATAATTGCAATATATTTATTCTATTTCTCATAAAGGAAAAAATTCAAGCACACAAAAATGATTCATTTCTAAATATTATTAATGCCATAACTTTGCTCATCGCCTCTCACAAACCATCCATGAACTACGTAACACTACTTTCTGACATTTTTGACCATATGTAACCTTTTTTTCCGTCTTTTTCCTCTATTTTTTCACCATTGTATCGTAAAATGTTGGATCCCTTTTTCCCACCTTTAAAATTATACGTTTTATCAATGGCAGCTTATTTCTCGCGCGCGGCACACATGACATATTCTCATTACGTATCTCGCGCTTTGCACTTGAATGAAGTATTTCCGCAAACAATTATATTTTAATATTTTAATTATAAACTCTGATTATAATAAATAAATGCTTTATAATTTTTTGCATATTCAATAATATATATTATAATAATAATAATAATAATAATAATAATAATGCATACTGATGATAATACTAACTAATACCAGTTGGCATTTCGATAAAGTGTTTCTGACAGAGAAACAAAACGAATGTTGCAAAAACAACAGAAACTAAGCTTCGGCAGTAAAAAACTCAAAAACTACATATGAAATCAGAAAGGTCATTGGAGACGTGGGAGATGTAAATATCAAAAGCAGAACTCTAAATCAAATTGAACTAAATTAAATCAAATTACTTCTTGGTTCTAAGTTTGAGACTTTGGTTTATACGAAGAATTTTGCTTTCAAACATGTGATTGTTGCCCTGTCATTTTTTCATAAATACAAATTGTTTATTTTTGATGGTATTTCCTACGACTGGAACAAAAACTACTTGCCTTTCCAAAAAATGTTTAAAAACCAATTTCCAGATTTAAATAAGGGGACGAAATTGGCCTAAATTATTTAATTGCATATTGCATCATGTTTCGAACAATGACAATTTGTAATTTTATTTTCAAAATTATAAAACAATGGTCAGCAATAAATTTATGAAATTCAACAGATTTCTTATTTTCTAATGAACACTAGGCTGTCTCTTGCAGTGCATCATTTTGAATAATGAACATTTAAAAATTCATAGACCCTCTCTGGATGAACAACGTTTAGCCGTTAGTCCTTTTTGTTTGTTCTCCTTGTGTTAGTTTATCATTATTATTATTATTTTTTTTTTTTTGTTAAAACCAGAACTGTTGAATAGTTTAGAATAGTTAAGGAACTCATTCTGTTTTTCTGGTCCGTAAGAACATGTGCCAAAGCATAGTCCATTCGATAAGTTATTCTAGAGTAAACAGATGTAAACAAATTCTAGCAAACATAAAATTTGTTGGTAAATAATTTTTGTACCTTTCTAATTTTCTTCCTGAGAAATGTTATTTTTTTCTCTGAAAGTGATACCATTAGTAATGCCTAATATTGCAGTTCTAGAAATTATGAATAAATATTCTTTCCAGCAACCTATTTTTTTGTGCCCATAATACCTTGAAGGGAAAAGTTTCATCAGCTAAATATTTTTCTTCTGATATATTCGAGAATTTCAAAACTAAGAATAAATTTGATGTGAATGCAGGTTAAGAAAAAATCATATTTTTATTAAGAATCGTTAACAAAAATTTTTCTGAAATCTGTAGAATTATCATGTGAATTTCGAAAGGAAAGAGTGATTTTAAAGTTTCGAAATATTGTCATATTGGTATTACTATGATTTATAAAAATATGAAGTGAAAGTATCGTCCTTTATAATGATAAGAGTTCAGGGAAAATTAATTTCACCAAAAATATCACACAGCAAAATGAGTACAGTAACCTTATTCTTGTAAAATTTCATTTAAAAAATTAGGACTATAACATAAGTCATAGTTTTCTTAGTTTTATTTTGATTCTGATGGCACGATTCTTATATTAAGAACAGAAAATTTAAATTCGAAAACTTATTCCGATGAAGATGAATGTTTGTAATGGTAATGATGAATTATCATTTGAGCGTACTAATTCAATGTTTTCTTCCTCCTCTATCAAATAAAACTTGACAGGCTCCGTCTATAATACATCTTTCGAAGGTAGCTACCACGTAGAAAAACTTTTTGGACTATTTTTTCTATAAAGATACATTTGTTCACTGATAGAAACTGAAATATACAAAAAAAAATTATCATCGAAGAAAAAAAAATTAATATTTGGGTTCCATGACACGACCATTGAATAATGATAGTTTATGAGAAACCCTAAAGGATGATGTTTCATGCTTGTCGAATATGGAGCCAATTAATATGAAGAAAAATGGCCTGTTGATTATAAACGTTGTTTTAGGTACTGGGGGATTTTCAGTGCGCAGAACAATTGAGTAACCTACAAAAAAAAAGAAAAAAATCTGAGATCCGTTCCATAAAGATACTTTTAAGTAGGGACTCATTTTATTTACAATACATTCATTAATTAATTATAAACTTAAAGAGGTTCCTAATTTGGACTCTACTGGCTCTATGTACACAAAATTTTAATACTAAAAAACGAAAAAAAAATCAAAATACATCAAGTTAAATCTATATTTTAGGTTTCGTAACATGGCCTTTGAACACTGGTACGACGTTAATATCGTAAAATCGTTCCCTTTGGATAACGGTGCCAGCCAATATGTAGAAAAAGGGCCTGTTGACTGTAAACGTTATCTTGGGCCTTGGGGGCGCGGGTGCAGAATAAAGCAAAACTCTGGCCTCTATTGGAAAAGAAAAAAAAAAAGCTTTAGATTTTGAATTTCCTTCTACATTGAGAGTTAATAGGAGTTGAGAACCTGTACCTCTTGCAATTATTTAGTTACTAAGTTATTTCTCTGGACTAATCAGGGTTGCTTCTTCAATTTTGTTTATACCAAAACTGCATTTCTTTAACTATAATTTTAAAAATCAATTTGGTAGTCAAAATGAAACCCAAAATTGTATGTTGGTACACTATCTTCGGAGTTATTTTGAGAACAAAGTTAATTTCTAAAAATACAGTCGAAAAATTATAATTCAATACACTACCGACGGATATCAGCTGGGTGACCCATTCAAAACTAGCCTTGACCTAGATAGGTGATTAGTCAAGCTCATTAGTCCGGGAGCTGGGTATGTTCCCGTATGCATTCAAGAGGCAAAATATAAAAACCAGTTCATCTTATGTATTTTGACCTGCTGAATCCAATGATACCGGTTACTTTTACAATAAGTGGATAGGTTTTGTTCAAAACGCAATTGTTTCAACAAATAGGAAAGAATGGTTTCTCTCAACGGGACAAATTTTTTTCAGAAATATGGACAATTTTAGGCATAGAAGTTTTCTAGTAATTTTTTTTTTTTGAATGCATATTCACAAAGTTATAAATTTTCAAAGTTCAAAATTTGACGTTTTTTGCGAACTTTGAGTATCGATTATTCTTGACCTATTGAATTTTTTTTTTTAATTAAAAAAGCAATTTGTTCTTTGAGAGTTCCTCTACCTATTCATTATACGCAACATTTGATTAACCAGTCGGCAGCCTAGTTATCGCAATTCACAAGTAGCGCCTTTTGTGCCGGGAC
>WSXT02088982.1:0-11771 GCA_011762715.2 Neuroterus valhalla
ATATTATAGTGCCAATTATTATAAACGATTCTTTAAAACAATTCATTGCAAACAATTTTTTTATTGATTTGTAACCAATCTTTTTTTTGAAGATATTTTCTAAAATAAGAAAAAAATATAAGGTGCGCCATGAAGATTGAAAAAATTCATTTTCGGCTATTTTGGAAAATTCATAACTCTAAGTTTCACAATATTGCAAAGTTTTTCACAAATGCAGTTTATTTTTAAAGTGAAAGCCATTCAAGTATGTTGTGATACTATTGAAAATATTCCCAATAACCTAAAAATTAAATAAAAAATTCGGCATTGCAGTCACGGAATACGCAGGTTCATTATAATATCTGTATGCAGTTTATGTATGCTTATATAGTATTGTGTGTATTAGCTTCTAAACACAAAAAATACTCAACAAAAATCTCGCGTGGGACAAAATGAATTTAATTACTTGTTAAAATTTTTTTTTTCAAAGATGATTATTTGAAGAAAAAATGATTTTGCAAAAATTTCAACTGAAAAAACGTCCGCACTCAATGAAATATTGGATTTTTTAGGAATAATATTTGTGATCAGCGAGCATAAATAGATCAATAATATAAATTTTATAGATTTTCATGCTATTATTGGTAGATCACGGAAGGTTAAAAATTATTATGCTTTTTTGCAAGGTAAACAAGTATTCTAGAAAAATTGTGCAAATAAGTAAATTTGTTCAATAACCTGATATGATTACTAACTTCCTATTCAATTTATATTTAAAAAAATTTTTGTAGAAAATTGCGAAAAAATGTTTTGATTGCAAACTTTTGCACTTAATGGCAGAGATTGATTTTCTTCGCACCATACTCGATTCTCGCACATTTCTCACCATGTCCTATTTCTGCAAGGGTTGAAACTATTGGAAAATTTTTCAAATTAAAAAATTTGCTCATTCACCTATTGCAATTTACTTTTTCATGCAATTTTTACGAAAAAAATTTTTTTTTCTGAAAAAATATTTTGAAAAAAGAGGCTGAAGGCTTGGTGGGGAACAGCGAAAATGATCGATTCCACGAGCGTTTGATGCACCACCGACTTGTAATTGTCGATTGCTTATTGTCATGTTGTCATATACTCCGGATGGCTGACTGCAGCAGATCGACATTTCTGCGCTCTAAGTTAGTAGTATTGGAACAAGTGAAACGCATGCGAGTGCAGAATCAACATTTTCTTTGACATTCTTATCGATTTTAACCTCGAACTGACACGTGAATGATACTATTACTGAACTTTACGTTCACTAGTGTGGAAAAGTACTCTTTTCCACACGGACTCATCAACGATCTTGGAATCGATCATTTTCGCTGTTTCCCACCAAGCCTCCAAAATCGTGTTTTTCGGGCGGGTGTGAGAGGAAAATATTTGTTATTACTGATCGCTATATTTGTGCAATATATACTACTGATAGGTTCATCTCACTAAATAATTCGTTTTACAGCACTCCTTAATTAACATAATAAGCATGATGTTGCAAACGATAATTTAGTTATTCAAAAATTGAGAAAGAATGTAATAATTGTATATTGAATAACTATATTTGGCATGAACGCGACATTGTTTATTATTATCAGATTATTATAATTGTACCTATTCCCTTACGCATTTATTATAGGCGAACCACTCACTACACTTATAATGTTATTTTGAATTTTTGGCATACATCGTCGTCGCATCTACGTTAGGACGATCTATTCTAGATTGATCCATAATTCTTGATCTGTGTATATGAGAATACAACTCGCAGGTGAAAGAATACGAAAAGAAGGGAAGAAGGCAAATCGCAGAGCAGTTGCGTAGTTGGGAGAAGTAAAATCATTTAGCACAACAGCTCAAAATATCCTCCAATACCGGTGGTCACGAGACCACGTGTATTGTTAAATTTTTCTTCTTCATGAATAAGGAAAATCGTATCGGAGATTTATGAAGTATCTCATGTTTCAGTAATTGAAGGCAATTTGCCAAGTCACACGAAGAACAAATTAACAAACTAATTAACAAATTAATCAACCATGGTCTACATGTAAAAACTACAACTATGGCATGTGCTGAAACAGAACAGATCTACAGAATAGATGAATTTTCATTGATATAGATGAATTTTCAACAAAAGAGTTGATTGAAGCGCCGTTTCTAAAAAGGAGGTATAGAATTATTTTTCTGGAGCGAGGAACCCCTTGTGTACTTTAGAATAAAGTTTTGAATTTTATTTTATTTATTACATATTGCAATCCAGAATTTATTGACACTTCTTTTTCAGGATAAGGAGATAAGTCACTTTTTAGTTTTAGATATATCCAATAAATCTGATAGGAAATATCTATTGTCAGATCCTGCAAGTGATGACGTTGGCAGGAATTGAAAAATACATTCAAGCAGATTCAAATAATTTTGTTTCCGATACGTTGCATATTTGAAGCATGAAGAACTTCTAGCGTTTGGAAAGTCAATCGTATTTCGAGTAAAACAAGAAGTGTCCGAGAGAAAGTTCTTAAAGAAGGTTCAAAGAAGGTTTGGGCTCAATTGGAATAGTATTTAACCAAGTATAAATATTTTAATATTTTTCGAACGATCGAGTTTCTCCCGCGTGGACTACGGTCAGGCCAGCAGCCGCTAGATCACGAAGAAAAACAAACTTAGGCAATATGGCCGATCATGCGCTGTTGTGTCTCCTCGCAGAACTAAAATTCCAATCCAGCCGGTCCTCCCCTCCCACTATACCATCTTGGTAACCAAAGGTAATTCGTAAAATACATAACTTAGAAATGGAAATTGAATCGTGTATTCATTCAGTCGTCATGTCCCAGAATTATGGAAATTAAATTCAGGAGGTTGTATCCTTTGAATATTATTGACTTGATCAAAATATCATTATCACTCATTGTTAGGGTGACCATTTATGAATTTTTTTTAGCGCAAACAAAATGTGATCTCAAATGGAAGTATTAAAAAATTAACGAAGTGTTGATTTTGTAAAAATTTATTTATTTTCGCTGTCAACAATAACTCAGCAGTTTTATAAGCAAATAGATTCACTCTTTCTTCTCAGACACATATTTTTCGGTGCTACCTATTTCCCCAACAATGCGTGCATTATTTGGTTGCATCAGAAGTTTGCTTGAATTGAATACAGTTGTATTCTGGAAAATTGAACTTTAAATAAAAAAAGGACATTTGAAGCGAGATAAAGGACGCTTCTCAAAATCGACGGAATAAAGGACATGTCCTCTAAAAAAAGGACGGTTGGTCACCCTACTCATTGCACAATTCACTTTTATCATTGATGTCAGTCTTTTTGATTATACAGAACGTATTTTCACGACGTCCATGATACTGACTTTTGTTTCTGAATATTTTCAGTACTAGCAATCTGAAAATAGAAAAATTTACTAGAAACTCAAACTTGATGAATCAAATATCACGAGAAAGAACACCAGAAACTCCTGGCAGGGAAGGCAAAGTTTGTTACCGGAAGTTTCTATGCCAGTTTCACCCCCGTGCGCTAGATCAGCGTTGGGCGGGAGTATGGCCTACACCCAGTCGGAGTTTTCTAATTAAAAACACAAAACATATGAGGCGAAACGATGTGGAATAAATAGTCAAAGAGCATTTTCAAATATAAAAGATTCCTCAGTCTTGGAAGAAAACAAATTTCAACCAATTTTTTATTATTTTTTTTTTTTTTTTAACAAAAAAGAGGAGTTTCCTACAAACTATGAAAATGTTATTCTGCAGCCATAAAAATTGACTTTCAACAATACCCATGTATTTCAAACAAATAGTTAAATTTGAACTAGAAAAATGAATTTTTAACCAAGAACGGAACAGTAAAATTTTCATTCGAAATAGTATATTGTGTCATCAGACGGAAAACATGTGTTTCACGCGACGAGGCCGATGTTTTCTGTACAAGGCAATAGCAGGCAATAGTCGGCGGTTTCGCGCATTTTCGTACGGCAATGTACCGTACCAAAAATATTGATTCCCTATGTCTGATATGACAGAGTGAAAATGGAGAGGGAATCTCATCATTAGAGATGTGCGATTTGCCAATTTCAGCGTATTTCGGTCCGGCGGCTCACAATAAATTCTCCCCAGAATCGTGCAGTTTCCGCTCCCAAATGCCGACAAAAATGCGCGAAAATCGTCCGATTTTGAATAAAATTAACTGTATGCAACCAAAAATTTCCAACCAAATAATTACATTCTCACAAAATAGATTTATCTTGAACCATGAGAATAAAATTTCAACCAAATACATCAACTTTCCACAAGGTAGATTAATTTGAAAAAAAGACTGATTTTGAAGTGGAAATGGACCAAATGGTTTTTCATTCAAAAAAATTAGAACCTTTAGAAAAGTAGCTTAGTTTTCAACTATTAAGGACGACTTTATAGTACAATTGTTGAATTTTTATTAATTTTATGAAATTTTCAATCAGGAAGAGTAATTTTTAAGTAAAATCACTAACCTCTGAGGAACAAGATGAATTTATTAACGGAATAGTTGAATCCTCAGACAGAATAGATTACCTATCAACCAAACATTAGCAACTTTGAATTAAACAAATAAAATATCCCTCAAAGTGTTTTTATATTCATCAAAAACAAGAAGAAATGTCATTGGAACAGTTGAATTTCCAACCAATGAAGATTTTTAATTTCAGAAGAGAACAAATTTCATCCAAATCATCAAATTTTTAATCCAAAAAGACGAATTGTCTATAAAAATGAAAAAATGATAGACTTTCCAGTATTTTGCTTAATGTGTTAAACTTGTCGCTCGTAATTGAATATCTGCGTCCAATAGAAGATACTACCCTGTTTCGTAACAAATATTTACATTCTCATGATTTATGATTGAGAGAGTATTTAATCGTCCGAAATTTCACATCTAGATTTTTCAACGATAATTCCCCTGAAAAAAAACCGGATCGAGCTTCGGTTCACTTGTTAATGGTTCCAAAATTGAGAATGAGTTCGTCAGTTCGTTACCAGCCTTTCTTGACCATTGGTTCTGGTTTTATCCATTGAAATCCTATTAAAAAATATACAATTCCAATTTGACGCCAAACGACTTGAGATACGTCAAAACGCTAGAAGGGTTTAATTGTGGCTTTTTGAGAGACCGACAAACCGTCCCTTGATTGTTTTTTGATAGGATTCGTGGTTTTAGTTTTAACCA
Source organism: Neuroterus valhalla (assembly GCA_011762715.2). NCBI lineage: Eukaryota > Metazoa > Arthropoda > Insecta > Hymenoptera > Cynipidae > Neuroterus > Neuroterus valhalla. Next base: position 5,219 of record WSXT02088982.1, read on the forward strand.
TGAAAAGTTATATGAAAAAAAAAATTTCGAACCTAGCAACGCAAAGTATACAAGAATGTCTGAATGAGGAACTATAGCTCTTCCAGCTTTTACAGCTTACAGCTTTTTGAAAGACCTACATATTGTCCTTTAAGGCAGCTTCTGACCTTGTGGACCCGAAAAAGTGAACTTTTTTTAGGAATTTTTTTTGAGAAAAGTATTGAAGATAAAAAGCTGAAATTTTTTCTGGATATAAACATCCATTCATTTCAAGAATACAATTTTTTAAATTGACTGAATAAAAGAAGGAAGAAGAGGGCGTCCATCAATGGCGGCATGTCGGTGGGGAGGTGTCCCGCTACCGGAAGTGATTCCGGCAAAACCCGTGATCCGAAAAAAAAACCGAACACATTCCTAATTTGTACCATAATATCTATGAAATGAACTAGAATTATGGAAAAAAGCTCAAAATTAGAAAAGTTCTGAGGTTTTGAAAAAAAATTACGATTTTCGAACCTTTATTTCTTCACGTATTATTTTTTCAATTGAACAATTTTCAATACTTTTTGCTGATTCTAGTTCATTTGTTGAAAAAAACCCTAAGGAACATTTTAAAAAAAGTTTGGTAACGATTGGTTCATTACAGCGCCTTCAATCACTTCCGGTAGCAGGAAAACCTCCCCAGCGACATGCCGCCATTTATGGACGCCGCTTCGCCCCCTTGTTTCATTCGGTCAATTGTATTCTTGAGAGAAATGTATGTTCATATCCAGAAAAAATTTCAGCTTTTTATCTCGAATACTTTTCTAAAAAAAAATTCCCAAAGAAAGTAAATTTTTTTCGGGTCCACAAGGTGAGAACCTGCCTTAACCATAAATCAATGTGATTTATGGTTTTGGATTTAACCGTCGAAAATTTGATTAAAAACAAAAAAGTTTGTCGGCAACATGTTTTGTTCAAATCCATCACCTAACTTATTATTCAAACCTTGCATGGAATGTTTTCATTCTGGGATACCTAAAAATGAGGTAGGGTGTAGGAGGGGTGTTTTCTTACAAGAAGATAATAATATTAAAAAGAAGGTTCACATATTTTGAAAAGTTTATGGTTATGTTAGCGCTTCACAGCAGCAATAATTATAAAAACGAAACGTCATCATATTTCGAAAAAGGTTTGTGATTCTTAAAATTTTCTGTGATATTATCGGTTTTCTCAAATTGTTTATTCAAATAGTGCAAAGAGACTAGCAAGAAAATGATCAAATCTGTAGCTTTTTTTGGACTGGACGGGTTTTCTGATTGACGAATTTTCAACGAATCCGAACGGGATGCGAAATTTAAATATTCTACTGTACTCCGTAAAGCAAAACCGTGAGAACGTTAATATGTTATCTGCATCTAGTACACACTTCAGTCTGATAAAAAAGAGGAAACAATTAACGCATACTCTACAGAAGTGCATTATATGCCTGTTTCCATAAGGAATATTTTGTACCTATATTATCGTTTCAGATGACTCTCATGACAATCTGCGTGTAATGCAGTGTTATAGAGCACAATTTATTCAGAGGAAGAAAGAAAAGCAGAGCGATAGGGATGAGGAAGGGAGAGTCAAGTTACAACTTCAGAAAACAGCCCCCACCACTCATTACTACAAGCTCACGCACAGTGCCGCCTGTCGAAACTCGAACGATAAGTGAGAGCGTAGTTGTGAGTGACGAGGGGGAGGGGGCAGATTTCTTCCAAACCTAAGAGACGATGACGTCAGCGTCACTTATTTCCGTAACTACCTCTGGGCCGATTCCCAACCGAAACTCCGCGTTTATAACATATTATTGTTGGAAAATTCCAACAGGTATGATTCTGAACCACCCTAATAAACCTCTGTTATATACACTTGTCAAAATTCGTCCCTGAAGTTGCTCGTTTTTAAGTCAACGCATGTTGATCTTTTTTCAAGGAAAGTAAATAAAGTTTACTTTTTTCATAGCAACAGAATTTAAATTACGTAACGAGTTATTTTCTCAACTGCACCATTCCGACTAAATGTAGTCATCCTTATTTGATGATAAATATCGAATAGTGAATATACAAGTAAAGCATGTTCGAAATCTCTAGTAGCAAGTAAGAACTCCTTCAGAGATTAATTATCTGTTGCCAAAGAAATGAACAGTTCTATATTTACTATGCTCTCCATCTTTATGATGTTTCTCAATCCTGTTCGTAAGTAAAAAATATTAAAATACCAAATTCATCATATTTGTATTGAAATATCGTACATCCAGGTATCTTCTATCTCAAAAACTTGTTTTTTTTTCGTGAAGAATATATACCTGCATAATCAATAATCATAATCAATATTGAATGAATTCTAAACTGCCTTTAGGAATGTATTATGCCTTGAATATTAGTTAATACACGGAAAGGGAAATGGTACGTCTGCGCGCTCCGTTTGAGTCAGTCATCTGCTCTGATGCGTGTACGCCTGAATGCTTATTTTGGGCAGCGATGCGGCGCTAGTGTCGTCTGAAAGCGCGACAAAATCTTCTGGCGGATAATCCGCCGACCTTTCGGACCGTTTTCAAACTGTCGTCTCGCTTGGACTTGGGCAGATTATCCGCCGATCTCTCGAACGCGTGAACGAACCGGTTGACTAGCAGCGCCACACGCCGAGAAAACGGGCATCCAGGCGTCCACGCATCAGAGCAGAAGACCGACTTAGTACGGAGCGCACAGACGCACCATTTCCCTTTCCGTGTAGGATAGGAGAGTCAGAGGGAATACGTGCACAGGTAGAAGGTGCTGAATCCCAGGTGGCATTTGCGTAACTGAAAAATGGCGCAAAGTATGAATCAAAACTGACTGATGAAGCGAGAGCAATACTTGGATGAACAAGAAATGTGGTAGTGGATGAAGCTCCACTAGCTAATATGTAAGTCTTGATTTGAATTACAGGAGAAGATTATTATCTTTGAAGAATTAAAGATAGGAGGGAGATTTTCATTTGTTGGGTTATGGAGAAAGAGTTCTGCACTAAATGGTGCTAAAATTGAGTTTTTAATAAGCGACCTTCCAAGTGATTTCCTTGAATCTGATAATGTTGGACATGCCCAAAGTACGTGGCTAATATCCTCTTCAGGATACCAACAAGAGGCGCAACTCCCGTCATCTATGAAATTTTTTCTAGCTAGACTGGTTGCTGAATTGTAATGGTTCGCACGGAGCCTTGAAATGGTTACAACTGATTTCTTCTCGTCTTTTATTTATAGAACCATGGTTTATTGAATCGAGATGAGCAAAAGAAGTTGCGGAAGTAATATTGGCCAATCCCTGCCGAATTTGAGAGTACTTCCCAAACTTCCGTTGCATTATTTAAGTGCAGAGGGAGGATCAGTAACCAAACGTCTGTAGGCGGGAGCCTTATGTCGTAAAAACAGCCCTCTCTAGTTTTATAGTTTTATCAAATCGTCTGCGTTCTCATTGCCTCAGATGCCCTTATGGCTGGGAATCCATACGAGATTTATTTTAAGATTATTGTTTGATGCCTATAAAAAGAGGCATTGAAACTTTGGCAAGCTTGTGGCACACTTCTCGAATATAAAAAAATTAACCGAGTATGGTATTTGTTTACTCAAGATCTGCTGAATTGATTCGCTGATCGCTCATGCTTCCGCAGAAAAAATAGAGGCATGTTCTGAAATCTTAATTTTTATTCGAAGATTTAGTTGTGGAGAGTAAAAAGAGACTCCAACAAATTAATCCTGAAATTTTGAACCACCTGTGCAGAATTGAATAGTGTTTACGAAATTTTGCGCAATAAAGTTGTTAAAAACTGTTACAGGATGGTTACAACTCTGAATCATCAAGCCTTATCTTAAATCAATTATTTGTTGAAAAAACTTCAATCGATTAGGAATTAAATAATGCAATGGAGTAGATGAATTAAGGACTCTATCTTTATAGCCTTTGAGTTTATAAATTGTTTGAGCAGGCATAAATTCCTCTTCAGATTGAATAGCGTCAAACCGCTATAAGTTAAACAAAACAGATTGTTAGGAATGTAAAGGACTGGGTGATATGTTGTAAGGAATTTTTTCTATCAGAAATTTGTCTGCTAATTGTTGGAATCTGGACTTGACAGGAAGTTCTCTGTGTTCCACTTGCGTGACAATGATTGGCGTGTAAATTCGGTATCCCCCGATATCGCGTAAAACTATTGTGTAGTTTATTAAGCTTCCCAAAGTAATTTTCACCACTACAAATTGATGAACGTGGCATCCATACTCTATTGAGCTCCTTCCCAATTAACGAAACAGAATCTGGAGTACTTCAGGGTAAGAACCCCACCATGTCCCGCGAAGGCATTTCAAAATATTAAGAACCTGGTTTCCTCGGTTGAGTATTTTTAGAAAGCGTTGTTCCCAAGATAATGTAAAATGAAGGATTTTGATTTATCATGGGAGATAGATAGTCCTATCTCTTTCGAAAATGTATCTAGACTATTAGGGCTTTGTTGGAGGACCGAAAAACATTTATCCACATAATTTGATGTAAAATATAGGACTGTGTCGTGGGCGATTTCTAAAATACAACCCGGATATATCTGAATGAAGCTTTCAAGTGTAAATAGTATACATAACCGGACTAAGGATACAGTCCTGCGGAAGACCTTTCCTAATAATGTGAGGTCCTTTATTTTCACCATTCATTCTTAAGAAAAGTTTCCTTTTCTTAGTTAAGTTCAGATCGATTTGCAAATTTTAAGAGGAAGTCCAATCTCTATTAAATCATCTACCAAAATATTTGGGATAACATTATCATAAGCAGCTTTGACATCTAGAAATATACAGGCGGTAAATTGATTTTTAGCTTGGGATAAGTATAGATCTGAAGAGAGTATCGCCAGGTCTGACTGGAGGCCTGCTATCAGAAAAACCAAATCTTTGTTTGCTTTGAATCACGCACTATCAAAAATTGACTCAGCCATTACATTAACGGCCTCTATACTTGAAGAATATGAAACATTTCTAGAGTTGGTTAAAAATATTTGCTATTACTAATCCCTATATTTGCGCTTCTAGAGTCAAGTTCAGGGCGGAAGTGGGAGGCTCCTGATCTACGTGCCGTAATTCCTGCCCTGATCCCCGAACTACCGATACCTCCTCGACTATTATATCAGGAAGGACGACTTGTTGCAGTATGCTACAATGGGAAGACTTATCCAGTCAAAGAAGTACCAGAACTTGGTAAGAAGGATAATGCATAGATACTGAAATACTTTCTTCAAGACACGTCTTTTATTTCTTCGCTTTTTATGGAGAGTTTTATTGGCGGATCTAAAGGCAGCCAGGATGTGTAAAACCTCCCCTCTCCTTACACAAGTCTTATTCTATATGATAATATTATGCTTTCTGTCATAAAAAAGGAACGCAATATATTTGGCTCACTTCCCTGTGTAAAAATCTGCCTCTGAATCGCACCCTTGTTCCTGTAGACAATATTTTATTCATAGGATAATATTCTTCGATTGAATCCGTCAAATGCCTCAGGAGGAACTTTTACTGAAATCAAGAGAAAAGTTAGTTGACTTGACCTATTTGCATTATTGAAGGTCGTTTATTTTTCTTCCAAATCAACGTTTGCTTTCAGGAACGCATAAGTAACCTCCTTCCCTCTAGTATTTCTTACTTTATTATTTTTCTCCATTTTTTAATTTAATCAACAACTTTATTTTCCACACAGAATCCGTTCCACGACCGCCATCTCGACCACCGCCGTCTGCACTACCGCCATCTGCACCACCGCCAGCTGCACCACCGCGATCACGACGACCACCACCGCGATTTTTCTTACCGTATTTTGAGAGCGAACCTTTTTTGAATCCTCAATTCCCTGAACGTGGTCGATTGGTGCGTAATCAAAGAACTTATGGGACAGTCGATCGTGGACGGATGTTGAAATTGAATGGTAAAGACAACACCTAACTTGAAAACTTAAAGATAATCTGTAACATATATTAGAGAATTTTTCTTCAAACTTCTGTTCATTCCTAATTATGATTACATAATTTCATGGGCTGATCCAATGTCTCAGATGCGTCTTAGATCCTCCCTCATCCACACCATTTCTTTCATTATCAAGGGTCCCCAATTTGAGCGTAAAACATTCAGACGTCCCAGACCCTCAGAACCTTTCTCCGAATCTGCCAACGCGGAACAGAGTTTAAATGATCAGCAGTAATGCGTTATGAGAAAACAAGGAATCAAAATTCAGTTTCCTCAAGAATTATACGTAGAATGACAGTCAAGCATGAACAATGTGTCATTTCTAGTTCAATGATCTTTGATACATAATAAGTAATCTAATAAATTAATTTTTTTTACATTTTCAGGTCTACTCGTGACACGATATAATAATGGTGATGTGTTGATGGTGGGGTCAACTCCCTTGGCAATATATACTACTGATAGGTTCATCCCACTGAATGATGTGTTTTACACATAGAGATATTATAGATAGAGGAGACAAGCCATAGGCTCTCGTGTAAGTGGAAGTGTCCGCAGGCAAACTATAGC
>WSXT02088993.1:0-11771 GCA_011762715.2 Neuroterus valhalla
AAGGGAAAGGAGGGGGGGGGGGGGGAGGGGGGGGGGGGGGAGGGGGGGGGAGGGGGGGGGAGGGGGGGGGGGGGGATGGGAGGGGATGGGATGGGATGGGATGGGATGGGATGGGACGAGACGGAAAGCACATGATTAGGGTCAAGATCAGGGTGAGGTTGTAAAGCAGCTGTAGCTGTACCTCGCCCTTTAAGTTGTTATTGGGCATACTATATTCTTTTGTACATTTTTTTCTTGGTTGGTAACTTAATAGAGATTTATTATTATCCATATTATTGGATAGGATAGGATAGGATAAGATAGGATAGGTTCGGGTAGGATAGGACAGGATAGGATAGTTTCAGTTAAAATTAGTTATTAACCAAGAAATTTCCAAATCAAATGTTTGAAACTTGGCAATCACTATATTACACAATGAAAAGTATAAGAATAAATATTTTGACAATTGAGGGCTTGATTCATAAGCACCTGGAATCAAACCTTTTGAAAAATAACATTAAAATGAGAAATCATCGAAGAACTATTTTGACAAAATGAAAAATGTGCAATTTTCAACTCAATTTCAATTAAATTTGAGTTATTTATTCAAGAGCAGTCATAATTCAGAATTTTATCAATTAAAAGTGTTTGAAGTTACCTATTCTGGATTTGAAAGCGTTAATATTCAAATAATTGTTTGAACAGTGCCTAATATGGACATAAAAAAATAGACACTTCAGAAACTTTGTACCCAAATATTGGTCTTCTTGTGAGGCTCATGATTTTGAAAGGCCGATAAAAAATATGAATGATAAATACATGACGTCGCAAGAACGTAGAGGAATGTTCCACGGAAGTAGCAAACCTGTTGGGAATATTGATTATAATGCACACCCTCAGTCAAAACCTTCATGAATATAGAGTTGGAATTTAAAAACCGCGGAAGAAAACTTGATTTGTTCGAATCTGTAATAATGAAACGTCTTGATTCCTCGTCACTCGGAACATACAGCTGTGAATTATTCTTGAAACCGAAGAATATTATTAAAAAGGTTTTTATCTTCTAAAACCACAAGTATCAATATAGTAATAATTTGAAACGTACAATTGAGTATTGTTGAATTGCCAACGGTATCGATTAAAAATTGTCTTAATCATAAAATGTAGATCTTGCCATAGTGATAACTTCGAAAAATTAGCCAACTGCGTTATCAAAAAATCATCCAGGCACGGAAATAATCATATTTTTCCTGAAGAATTCACTAATTAGTAATTTGTTCCTAACAGAATTTCACCAATTTGCAAAATAGTGATTCCCAAACTGTGGCTCCATTGAATCTGGGACGAATTCTAAATTCGCGAATTTAGCAAGACCCTATTATCTCAAGTTTCTCTCCGATTGCCATGAGTCGATGCCGCAATATATTTTATGTTTTATGCATTGATAAAAATGGTTGTTGTGTAATATCCGTACAAAACGGCCTAAGTTACCTAATCTCAAATGGTTCTAATCCACAAGTTGATGTGAGAGCACAAAAAGTTTCTGCTCGAACTAGTTTGCTTGTGAGAAGACAAGATAAACAGATTGATTGATAGTGAAAAAAAGTGTGGGTGGTTGGATAAGGGGGGTAGGGTGGAGGGAATAATGGTCTATCTGTGTACCTCCGGCTTGCCACGATCCCCGCATCGATCGTGCTTGATTATGCTCGTTATGTTCGGCTCGTTGAGCTGATCGTATAAAGTGAGAAACTCTCAAACTTAAAGTCACAGCTTTGGGGAAAAAAGAAGAGGGACTAAAAGGTAATCCGCTGGGGATAATACTCGAGGGCCAAAAATAAAATTTAATAATTTTCGACGTAAATTGGTTCTTGATTTTCTGCTGTCGATAGAATGAATGTTTTTGATCTACTAGGCAAAATAAAAATGGCTTTAAAATTTATCTCAATAAAGGAATTGAGAGGAATTTCTCTCAATTCAATTTCATTTGTCCCAAATATTTCTTGAGTGTTTCATTTCGTTCACTTGTGTCCACGTGAAATAACATGAAGTGTCTTAAAGTATTCTTCAACTCGCCTATCATCAATCATATTTATCTTAATTCATTTCAATTCACTCAAAGATTCCAGAAGTAATTTGCGAAACCATTGATTTTTTGCAGATACCCGAATTTCCTTCCGACAGGAAAAAGCTTAAAATTATGATTGGCTGACCGACACATTCCATGACTACTGACGACAAACGTTTTTCTGTAGTTCTTTGGAAACTCATTCTCAAGTAGTCACGGACATTTCAGTCAGCCAAATGTATTTGCGCCCTTTGGATGTACATAGTCGGCAATAACTACTTACATTTTTAACGTCTGATTACGTCTATTTAAAATTTCAGTTTTTGGTTTGTACAAGAACGTTTACATTGGAAGTTTGAAAGTCGAGACTTTCTAATTCTTCAATACTCAATTATGATTCGATCTATAACAAGTCACCACTGTGAAGCTAATCTTCTTTAATATCTTCCTCAAAATTAATCTACCGCATTTTATTTCTAATGTTAGAAATGCATATCTTTGAATAAGAAAACCATTCCTCTGCTATTCTTTATACCTTATCAATAAAATAATTATTTTTCTTCTCAGGCAGAAGATTCTTTCTTTCTTGATACAATAAAAATAATATGCTTACAACCTTGATAAAACTTGATGAACGATTTGCATTCAAATAATTCAAATTAGAAAATTAATTCTCTATTAACCTTTAACAGTAGTAACTAAACGTCCTTGAATGCATCAATAGCATCTTCTGTTTTGAAAAACAAAGTGCTGTTAACCAAATTAGATTGTACAATAGGGTGGTCTGGAAATGCATTATAAATTTTTTTTGCGAATTTTTATGCAAAACGCGCGGAAGCTTGTTCGAATCCAAAAAAAGAATAATATTTAGAGGTGGCGCAAAGGCATGAAGTTCAACACGTATTTCCCATAAGAAAAAAAGACGTTTTTGTAAATTTTATTCAGAATGCTCAATATTAGGTGAATCGAGTTCGAAATTCGCCATTTCTCTTCACAATTAGTCCCAGAATGCCAATTATGATTTTTTGTGGTTTTTTAACGCACATTATTTCAAATACATGAAATACTACTTTAAACTGATAATGTAATGTTTATTTAAATTGTTCGAACAATTTATTATTGTTTTTCGCAACTTTCTCTTAGAAAAGGGTTAGGAAGTCAAGGTTTTTTCTGAATTTTTCAACTTATTTTCAACGTTTCAGTTACAGCAAGGTAATTATCACAAAATTGTTTAAACAATTTGTTATTAATTAAAACAATATTCTCTTATAATAATGCTACAAAGTTGCGGTTTTTCTGAAATTTTCAACTTTTTGTCCATTTTTCATTCAAAGTAAGTAATTATTCAATTTAATTTAGCAAAAATTATTATTTAAACAAATTTTGAATGTTTGTAGCTATCTTTTTCTATATTAATACTACATAGTTGCAGTTTTTTCCTGAAATTTTTAACTTTTTATCACTTTTCAATTAGATTAAAGTTATAATTAATTCACGTTAAAAAATATTTGTTTGAACAATTTATTATTATTGATAATAATATTTTCTTTGCTTGTTGATAGAAACTTGTGTTTTTTTTTTTTAATTTTCTACTTTTTTCCCACTTTTCACTTGGAGTTAGTTAATATTCAATTTAATTTAACAAAAACAATTGTTTAAACAAATTATTATTGCTTATGACTATCTTTTCTTTGATTAGTGCTAAAAGGGGGCGGTTTTTTCTGAAATGTTTAACTTTGCTTCACCTTTTTAGTTGTGAACAAATAATAAATAAACATGAGAGAGAATCATATTTTGAATAGTATTGTATTGTTTCAAGTGAATTATTTTTGTTCTTCTTCCAATGTTCGACAAAAATTAATTAAAACAAAAAAGCTGAATTCATTTAGTGAAGTTGGAATTTTGAATTTTCTACTAAAATTATGGATCATTAACGCAAAAATTGCATTTTTGAGAAAGTAGTTCAACTCTCACTCAAAGAGTTGAATTTTCGACCTAAAATTATAAATTTTTTTTTAAGAATATAATGGTTGATATTGCGCAAAAAAAAATTATTTCTTATAAAAAACCATTTTAATCTAACCAACAATTGAATCAATTCAATCTAATTCAATCTAATTGAATTTCATTCAAATTCCATTCAGTGCAAAGTTAAACATTTCAAAAAAAAATCGCAAATTTCTAGCACGTATCTAAGAGAAAATGGTTATAAACAATAATAAATTGTTCAAATAAGCATGTTCTTTAGCTCGCATTAATTATTACGTCACTAAGTGGACGAAAAGCATAAGAGTTTAGATAAAACCGCAACTTTTTGGCACTAACCTAAGAGGAGAAAGCCATAAACGAAAATAATTTGTTTGAACAAATTTTTTTTTTCAACATGAATTAATTAATAATTCAATCTAATTGAAAAATGATAAAAAGTTAAAAATTTCAGGAAAAAACTGCAACTATGTAGTATTTATATAGAAGAAGATAGCTACAAACATTCAAAATTTGTTTAAATAATAATTTTTGCTAAATTAAATTGAATAATTACTTACTTTGAATGAAAAATGGACAAAAAGTTGAAAGTTTCAGAAAAAAACCACAACTTTGTAGCATTATTCTAAGAGAATATTGTTTTAATTAATAGCAAATTGTTCAAACAATTTTTTGTTAACTTTAATTGATTATAACCTCGCTTTAACTGGTGCGTTGGAAATAAGTTGAAAAATTTAAAAAAAAAACTTTACTTTCTAACCCTTTTCTAAGAGAAAGTTGCTAAAAACTCGAAAAATCCATTTTCCACTTATGGGGGTTTTTGGGATCCTGTAAAACAGACTTATGAGGGTGATATTTAAAAAGCAATATTTAATTCGTATTCTGTGACTAATTGTGAGAAATGGTGAATTCCGAACTCGATTCACTAAATATAGAGAATTCTGAATAAAATTTACACAAACGTCTTTTTTTCTTATGGGAAATACGTTTTAAACTTCATGAGGCTTGCACCACCCCTAAATATTATTTTTTTCAAACAAAATTCGTCTATTTTCTTGTGGATTCGAACGAATTTTCGGGCGTTTTGCATAAAAATTCGAAAAAATATTTTTTGGACCACTCTATTTTACAATCGATGAGTCATTATCATTAAAGTGTGGATTATGACATTATACACACAACTATTAAATCTATCAGTATTGTCGTGTATAGTCCTCATAATGAAAAATTATATTTAGACCGATCTATAGACTTGAAATACTATATTATAAGACATGTATTTTCATTTGCTTGAATTGTTTCAACAAATTCTAACTAAATGTTATAAATTAGTTCGATTTTTTGAAAATTGACTAAATATTAGATTCGGAAATTATATGAGAAAAAAGTTAAAAACAAACGAGTGATGTACAAATAATCTTATTTATTATTCATCTAGGATTATCTAATGGAACGAATCGACTTTTACTATCTTTAAATAATCAAGCGTAGCATTAACGTCCCTCCGCCCTCAACTTAGGAATACAAACGCGCCTACGCTCCTTTCCCACAAGTGGTATGTTGAGGTCGTTTTCCTTGCAAAGCAATCGTATTTTATTTTTTATTGTTCACTATTAACCTGCTTATAATTCATGAGTAGAAAACGAGCAAATCCTGTTAAAATTTGTTCACGATTCAATCCAGTGCAGTTTTGTTTAATAAATTACTGATTGAAATTTTTTATTTTTCAAATTACCATTTCGACGACTGCTAACAATAAGGTTCTATCTCAGCGATCAAAGCAACAAGGTTATATCTTTATCAAAATTCGGAAAGGTACTATCTTTTCGGTCAATTCAAAAAGGTTCTATCTCGACACCCGATGCAAAAGTTTCTATCTCAGCGTTTCGTGCAACAAGGTTCCATTATTCTATTATTCCGAAGGCTTATACAGAATCTTGTTGCATGGAACCCCGAGATAGAACCTTTTTGCATCGGCCGCCGAGATAGAATCTTTATGAATTGGCCGACGAGATGGCCGTCGATTTGTACTGATTTCATCATCTTCAAATTATGCCTACCGATGTTCTGGCAAAATTCAGAACAAGGCAAATGTTATTTCAAAAAAATTGAAATTGGAACCTATAGTCATGCGCCTCCTCTTTAAGTAGAATCATTTAGATTAGGAGCAGAATCTTTGAAAATTTACAGAATATCAATAGTAAACAAAGTTGACGTATATTGAGACCTGATTAGAGTCTCACGAACTCACGATTCAACCGCAGCAAGGTGCACGACTTTTCACGGAACCTAAGCCTTCTAACACCGAGAAGAAACGATTGATAGGTAGCCTTGATCCGGTTTGAGACAATTACCCAACTGAATATATTTTATAACCCCACGAGAGTAAGTTGCATCACAGCTTCAGCGAGTTTTCACCACAATCTCTAAAAAGTCTTCTCTTTTCGCTGCTCTGATTTTGCAACGCCAACGCTTCTTGGATCTCCTCCGCGAATTGCGCAACACGCGTCAGCGCGGGTGGCCTCAAAGAGACTTTATTTTTTCAGAAACTGTTACCACCAATAGCCTTGGCTGATAGCGTGAATTCCAAATTTTTACATTTTCCAATTTTCAAACTACTTTTTTCCGTTATGTTTTCTCTACGTGTTTAGAAAAGTTTCGCCTCTCCTTCCACTAAATCAATATTATTTATGTACAGGTACTATGTTTACATTATTCTTCAGAATGCTTGTTTTCGTCCACAATCTTCTCCCATCCTTCCTTCAGCTGCCTCTTTCAACAACTTTTCCTGTTCTCTCATAATACACTAGATGCGCCCTGTGGCGGCAGCTTCGCCGCCGTGGAGGCAAATACGATTGACAGTAGCGCCATCTGTCGAAAATTGATCGCATTAACTCAGGATCAGTTTACATGATCAAATGCATAGTTTACGATTCTATAAAGGACATACAGACAAACATTCATTCTTATGTACATAGATATCTTCTTTTCCTCCTACTTGAAATTCTGCACCTCCTTTACTAAACATCCCACTTTGTTATTCCATTCTTCCTCAACCTGCCTTTTTCAGTATATTTCTTTAGTCCTTTATTATCTACATTCTTCGTTCCTCATGTTTCAACTTCTTCTAACTCTCCAACTCTTTTTCTATAGCCTCTTCTATCTTCTCCAAATCCCTTGTTTGAAAGACTCCTAAAATATCTTTATTACCCTCCTTTTACAGATGATATTTTTAGGTTTGCCCTAAAATGATCTCCCTCCTACTCTACACTTGTTTCCTTATACACTCTATTTTCTTCATTCCTCTGTTATCTATATTCTCCTTTTCTCTTATTTTTGAACTCTTAGTCTCACACGTCTTTTTCTATTTGCTTTACTATTTTCCCCAATCCTTTCTTCAGATGCATTCTTGTGTTCCTTTAATCCGTTCTTTTACAGACAATACCCTTATTTTTTGCTCATCATTTAACTGCCTGAATTCAAGACCTGTCTCCCTATCCACGCTACTATCTCATCGCATCTTCCCTCACCTGCCTTTCTAAAACATGTTTTCTCTTCCCGTATTGCTTTCTTCGTCTCTCCTCTTATTTTGAATTCCTCTTATTCGACACCTCCTTTCCTATCCACTCCACTATCTTTTCTACTCCTTTCTCAAACAGCCTTATCGGATTTTCTTTTTCAGTACTTTGTTATCTACATCCTCCTTTCCTCCGATTCTAACTTCTTCTTATTCTTCACCCTCTTTTTATAGCTCTACTATCTTTTCCGAATCCTTCCTTTAAGTACCTTCTTGAATGCCCTCTCCCCCTTGATGTGAAAACAGAATTCTTATTCTTCCCTTATTCCAACTTCCTCTAACTCGTAACCTGTTTCTTTTCTACTTTACTGTCTTTTTTTCATCCTTACTCCACTTTTATTTCATAGAAAACTTCTTCTATTCCTCTATCACTTATATTCTTCTTCCCTCTTGTTTTAAACTCTTCTAATTCGACTCCTCCTTTTCTATCCACTCCAATATCTTCTCTACTCCTTTCTCAAATAGCCTTTTCGAATTTTCTTTTTCAGTACTTTGTGATCTACATCCTCCTTTCCTCCAATTTTAGCTTAATCTTATTCTTAACCCTCTTTTTATAGCTCTACTATCTTTTCTGAATCCTTCCTTTAAGTACCTTCTTCAATGTCCTCTCCCCCTTGATGTGAAAACAGAATTCTTATTCTTTCCTTATTCCAACTTCTTCTAACTCGTCACCTGTTTCTTATCTACTTTACTATCTTTTTTCATCTTCCCTCCACTTCTTTCTCATAGAAGACTGCTTCTATTCCTCTATTACTTATATTCTTCTTTCCTCTTGTTTCAAACTCTTCTACATCAACTCCTTCTTTCCTGTTCATTCTGCCATCTCCCCAAATTGATTTTTTATATTGCTTCTTGGATTTCTTCAACTCCTTTCTTTATGATTGATATTGTCATTTTCTTCTCATAATTTAACTGCTCAAGATTATACGCCACTTTCCTTATCTACTCTGATACACATCTTATTTCATTTTTTCTCAACCTGTTTTTTCCGAAACATCTTGTCTATTCCTGTATAACATCCTTCTTCTTCCTTTTTCTCTTAAATCTCTCTAATCTGACGTCTCTCTTTCTATACAACTGACTATCTTCTCTCATCCTCGCTCCACCTACCTTTTCTAATAACTTTGTCCCATTCTCTCAATATCTTTTTTCTCCTTTTCTCTTACTCAAAAACTTCTTCCATTCTACACCTATTTTCCGATCCACTCTACTATTTTCCACAACCCTTCTTCCACCTGCCTTTCATAAAACGTTTTTTTCTATTGGTTTACTATTTTTAACCTCCTATCTCAACTTTTTCCAATTCTACACCTCTTAGTCTATCTTCTTTACTATTCCATTATCCTAACGTTTACCCCCCCCCCCCCCCCCCCCCCCCCCCCCCCCCCTCTCCTTTCCTCTCCTCTCTTCTTTTTTTTTTTCTTTTTTTTTTTTTTTTCTTTTTCTCTTCTTTTTTTATTGGTTTCCTTTTTTTAACCTCCTATCTCACCTTTTTCCAATTCTACGCCCCTTACTCTATCTTTGTTACTATTCCTTTTTCCTGTCTTGACCCCCCCCCCCCCCCTCATTCAACTTTGTATCTTTTCCTTATCTGAATTTTTTAGATCTTTTCTTCATCCTTTTATCGGTTTCTCCTCCTTCCCTCTTCTTCTAAATTCTCTGGATTCGCCACCTCCTTTTTAATCTACTCCACTATCGTCTCTCATCCTTTCTTCAACTACCTTCTACATTTCTTCTACATTTCTTTCTTCAACTACCTTCCACTCTACCATATTCTCTCATCCCTCCTCAACCTGCCTTTCCAATAACTTTTCCCCATACCCTCAAAATCTGTATTCTCCTTTCCTCTTACTTTGATCTCCTCCGATTCTACACCTCTTCTTATATTATCTCCATTAGTTTCTACCACCCTTGCTTCACATGCCTTTCCCAAAGCGTTTTTTTGTCAATACTTTACTATCTATATCCTCTTATTCTACCTTTCTCTGAATCTGAGCCTCTCTCTCCGCCTACTCTAGTACCTTTTTATTATTCACATTTTCGTACTCTCAATTAGACTTCCTTATTTTCCTCTACTTGCTTTTTTCAAAACATTTTTCCTATCCTTTTATCGCTTCCTCCTTGTTTCCTCCCCTTCCAAATTTCTTTTATTCAACACTTCCTTTCCTATCCACTCTACTATCTTCTCTTATCCTTCCTCCAACTGTCTTTTTGGTACTATGTTCCGCAACCCTTCCTCCACCTGCCTTTTCAATCCTTCCTTAAAATTCCTCCCAGAATTGTTTTAATCTGTCTATTCATGAACAATATTGGTCCTTTTCCTCCTGAGTCAACTTTCTATAATTCTACACCTGCTCTCTCATCTACTCTACTATATTATCGTATATTTCCGTCACTTGCCTTCGTGTTCTTCATTCCTACTATTTTTACTTCTCCTGGTTCTTCATCTCTTTTCCTATCCACTCTACCTTTTTCATTCTCCTTCCACCTGCTTTTCTAAGTGCATAGCTTTCCCTTTATAAACAAATGTTTATAAATATTTATGAAAATGGCATTTTCTCCATTATTTTGCTTTCTTATTCATTACCTTTTTTGCATGAAGCACTTTTCTTTCTCTTCCCAAATCGGAAACATATTATTCATTCTCTGCGTTATTCCTTACAGCTACCTTTTCCTCCTTTATATTTTCTAAACTAGCAGATCCAAAAAAAAATTCTTTCGTTCTTTAATTCGAATGCAGTCGTTCCCATTTTCCTGCTCCTTCTTCCCTTTTTCTTTATCTCCATACGTCCAACTCCACTCTCATCTTCCCGGTTTCTTTTCCAACTTCTTCATTCTCTTCCTCTTCTGTTTCTAACAAATATTTATATCCCTCCTTTATTATCTCTCATTTATTATGCTCCATTCCTTTCCACTCCTCCACTTTCTTAGTTCTTTTTGCACTTATTTCCCTCTTCCTCTCTTCCCATACTAATTGTTTCACTTTTTTATTTTATTACGCCAATTTTATTTCCTAACTTTTTTATTCCTTTTTTGGACCAATAATTTATTTTATCTCTAGCTGTCCAAGAGTTTGCAAACATAATCCTTTTACAATCCGTCGAGAATCAAACCCAACATTCACCTGCTCCATCCTCCATGAGATTTTGCAAAATTTTTCTCATTCAATTTGAGGAGCTTCTCCAATTCGAAATTAGATAAGCTCCCGAAAATATGTTTAAAAACTATTTATAAATGAATTCTTCTTGCGTCCCTGGTAAAGCGTTTACTGCAAAATACGATGTGCTAAGGAGACAGTAAAACTCATTGAATATTTTGACCTTTATCCTGCCGTAAATATTGTTCATGTCTCTCTCACTTTCTTCTAAGCTCACATTGTGTCAAATACAACAACGCAATTCGTATTCACCAAGGGATAAAAATCTGCAAATAACTCACGCCTGAATCACGATAATTTACCCAAAACACGTAAGATCTGTCTGAGAGCACCTGAGTATGTACGTGAAAAGATTTTTCTTTTTTTTGCACTCGAAATTCCAGATGATTTATAAATCGGTGATTCTATGCAAATAAAAATAAAATTATAAATTAGTGGAGTGGGTTTCAATGAAAAAAAACTTTTTGTAGGTATCCTATTAGCCACAGCAGTTTCGGGAGCATTGAAGGCCTCAAGACCAAAATTCAAGATTGCCACGACGTCGACAACTACATCAACCGAAGAACCTTCAGCAGAAGATAACGAAGGAGAAGAAGTTGAGGTCTGTAGATTTTGAACAAATAAGTTAATATTATTTATCTAATGAATTATTCAGTTTCAGAGGTAAAATAAAATTGTAATAATGATATTTATAATAAATAATAATGAATAATGAATAACTTTATTATAATAACTTATAATGAATCTGGCTATTTTCCACTTGAAATCAAATTAAGAGGAAGGAAAGTTGACACAATGAATACTAAAAACTAAGCAGACTTTTTCTCAGTGTTTATCATCTTGGAATAATCTTCAACGTGGGCGACAAACAATCAACCACATTATTTGATCATGAAGTCTTGAATAGGAAAATTTTCTGATCTTCACGATAACTACACTGGAACCTCAAACTTAATCCAGCTTCGGGCTTGGGTATCGACGGCCTTGGAAGAAGTTCGAGTGAGCTG
>WSXT02089004.1:0-11771 GCA_011762715.2 Neuroterus valhalla
GTGCAAAGGAATAGAGAGAAGGTTATGCCGAGACTCTCAAACCCGTAAAAGGGAGAGAGTATAAACAAATATTCCAACTATTTCTTTGATAATTTATGTACTTCGTCGAAAAATTGCCTTTTTTGTAGAAAATTATTCTATATGGTCACAAATTCATCTTTTTGCTTAAAATACATTTATTCATTTGAAGATTCATCATTATATCTGAAAATTTATTAGCTTGGTTGAAAATCAATTACTTCAACTGAAAATTTATCTGTTTCATTTTGGTGAAAATGTGTTTTTTTTTTTAAATTGAAAATTCAATTATTTCGTTGAAACTCTACACATTTTGTTGAAAAACCAATTTTTTTTAGAAAATAATCCTTTCCTTCGAACGTTAATATTCTTCTTCAAAAATTCTCCTTTACGGTCAACAATTCAAATTATAAAGTCAAACATTTTTCTTTTTAGTCGAACATTTATCCAGCTGAAAACTCTTATTTTTGGTTCAAAATTAATTTTTCAACCGAAAAATGTGACTATTCCATTTCTGTTCGAAAGTTCTTATTTTTACGGTTCAAATTTCAACCATTATGTTCAAAAATTATATTTTTTGTTTGAAAATATATTTTTGTCGAATTGAACGATTCTTGTTAAATGTTCTTCATTTCAGTTAAAAAACTCGTCTTTCTGGTTTAAAATTCAACTACTTCAGTTGAACATTTACAATTTCATTTCATTATTCATTATTTTGTATATAAATGTAATAATTTGTAATTTTTTTAAACTGAAAATTCAACTTATTCCAATTGGGAATTCCATAGTTTCAGTTAGAAATCTATTTGTTTAGTTAAACATCCATTTTGTTTAATTTAAACCTTGAGTAATCAAATTTTCGTTGACAATTTATCTTTTTCATTAAAAGTTTATTTACTTTTTTTATTAATTCCACTGTTCCATTGGAAAATGATTCTTTCTTTTTGGAAATTATTCTTTATGTTTGAGTATTCACCTTCATGGTTGGAAATTGAAACACTACAGTTGAATATTTATCTTTTCAGTTGAAAATTCATCTTATTATTTCGACATTTAACTGTTCTGGTTGAAGATTCATAATGTTACTTGAAAAATGGACTATTTTGTCGGAAATCGATTGTTTTTTCTTTTTGCTATCGTAAATTGACTTTTTAAATTATAAGTTTAACTGCTACAATATTTGTAAAAAAAATTATATTTTTTTGTTGAAAATTAGAGTATTCTCCTCAAAATTGATTTATTTTGCAATGTTTGATCTGTTGTGTTAAAGGATGTTTAGAATGAACATCAAGAATAAAAATAAATGTAAGCGTTCTGCGACAAATGTAAATCTGTTTCTTCTAGTTGACCGGGAACATGGAAAAACTTGACCGTGAAGAATCGTGAAGAACCGTGAAGAACCGGGAATTTGAAATCGTCTGCCGAATCGCCACCCTGATTACTTCTTGTTGAGACAGCCAGGTTCCAAACTAGAACTTTTGGACCCCCTCCGAATTCGGAAATAAAATACTATATTTTTTCGCTCCGGCCTAATACCCTGGTTCTACCAAAAATCAGTTTAGCCTTCCTTTTCTTTTTCTACAGTCCAATAGTCAGTGCAGTGTACGATTATTATCAATTTTAGACCCTGTAACTTGATCTTCGATCAGGTGAATTTGGGACAGAACTCACTTGTAAACACATTAGCAAAATGAATCGATGAACATATTTTTAGTGACGGAGGTTTTATGTTTGTAAGAATCGCTCGGCGATGGACAATTCTTTCCGAGATACCTGAGTGCAGTACCCCCACTACGCGGCACCCCTCACGCCGTAGAGCTGGCTAAGCTGCTCAAATGCTGACACCAGTATTTGTTTGAAAATTTTTGTTTTGTTTTGTTATAAGTAATTTCTTTCAACTGACAAAGTAACTTATCCCTTCTGAAAATTCCATAGTTTTAGTTTAAAATCCTTCTGTTTAGTTAAACATCCATTTTTTCCATTTCAAATTTCAGTATTCAAATTTTCGCTGACAATGTATCTTCTTCAGTAAAAGTTAATTTATCTGTTCGAACTCAACTCCTCCAATTGAAGATTCTTTGTTTCAGTATAAAATTTTTATACTTGGTTCGAAATTGGTTTTTTGAACTAAAAATGTTACTGTTACATTTTTGGTTGAAGAAAAATTGATATTTTGTTAATTCTAAATATGACTATTTTGTTGAAAATACTATTTTTTGTTGTCGTTAATTTCTTTTTCATAATTATAGGTTCAACTGTTCAAATTTTCGTGGAAAATGTGTTGTTTCTGTTAAAAATTTGAATATTCTTTTCAAAATTGGTTTATTTTGCACTAAAAAAATTTTTTGTTGTGTTAAAGGATGTTTTGCGACAAATATAAATATGATACTTCTATAAAATATTCATTTCAACCAAATAGTGGAATTCTCTACAAAGCAATCGAATCATCGACCAGAAAATATGAATTTTTGACCTTATAGTTGGGATCCCTACCAAAATAATTGAATCTCTTCTGGTAAAAAACTCATCTTTCATAGTTTGAAACTGAACAGCTTTAGAAAAATTAATAATTTTTATTTTAAAATACCATCATTTTGGGTCGAAAAGTTATTGTAATGCAGGAAATTTATCATTTTGGATTGAGAATTTAACAATTTTGTTATTTTTAACTAAAAAATCCCTTTTGATTGAATATTTAATTTTTACATTGAAAATTCATATTTTTGAGCTTACAATCTTATTCTTTTATAGAAAATACTAGTTGGATTTGGTTTTTGCTTCAATGGAAATCCTTCTTTGATAAGACTATTTTGTTGGATATTAGTATTTTTTTTACCAAGCATTAATATTTCTGGATTAAAATTCAATGAATTCTCAATTTTTTGTGGAAAATAACATATTCATGTAGATTGTTGAAAATTAATTTTTTGTGATGAAAATTCATTCAGTTGATCATAAAATTCCTTTTTTCAATTAGAATTGTTCTCCCCTTACTGAAGGAACAGTAAGGGGAGAATACATTCCTCTCATTGTTGAAAATTAGAGAATCTTAGTAAATCCTCGAATATAAGATTCGAAAGAATTTCACATACCATCAATCGATCATAATTTTTATTCACAAAAATGTTCTAAATTTTGATGGATAAAGTGAATCCAGCTCTGATTCTTCAAGTTTGAAATTATTTGATTAAAAACAATTCAAGAAATATCTGAGAAATATGAAAAGTTTTCTTTTCATTTTCTGTAAAACGAAGGGAAATCCCCGACTTATATCGTAATTTGAACAATAATTTAGAGGATTTGGGATCTTTGCAAATCTAATTTTTTGAAATTTTTTTTTTCATTAGAAATTGTAATTTGATTTTTTATAGAAAGAAGTTATCTTCATATGTACTTTCAGGGAAAAAATAATTAAATAATGAATAAAATAATAAATGATCACAAAAAATGATATTTCAACAATATACATAAATTTGTAAGCAAATAATTCAATTTTTAACTTGAAAAGATTGGTTTTCCACAAAAATTGAAAAGTTATTAAATTTTTAATCAGAAGAAGTAATGTTTGATCGAAAAAAATACTAATACCCAACAAAATAGTAACATTTGTAACCAAAAATGCCTTCCAGTCAGGCAGAAACAAAATTCCAACTAGTATTTTTTATAAAAGAATTGGATTATGAGCTCAAAAGTATGAATTTTTAATGGAAAAATTGAATATTCAATCAAAAAAGATTTTTCTACTTAGAAAATAAGAAAATAGTTGAATTCTGAAGACAAAATGATAAATTTACTGCATTACTATTAACTTCCAATCCGAAATGATGAGTTTTTAAGGAAAAATTATTAATTTTCTGCAAGTTGTTCAGTTTTACACCGTAAAAGATGAGTTTTTTACCAAAAGGGATAAATTTCCAACAAAGGAAGATTATTCATCCAAAAAGAAAAGAAAATTTAATCGACTTGTTTGATTTTCAGTTAAAAAAAGATAACTTTTGTTCCCAAAATGAAGTATAAATTCTAATAAAAAAATATTCATTTCTACAAAATAGTTTGATTCTCTACAAAGCAATCGAATAGTCAACCAGAAAATATGAATTTTCGGCCTGATAGTTGGAATCTCTACCAAAATAATGGAATTTGCAAAAAAAAAAATTAGTATTCAACCATAGAGGATTCTTCCCGTCAAAAAAATATGAATTCGAACAAAACAGTTGATTATTATCTTCCGGACTCCAAGGATCTGGAGTATCGATTTTCAGCAAACATACGTCTTTCGCAATTATTGCTTCTATTTTCTCTTTTGGTGGTACCCATTGAATTTAATTTATATCATTGGTCCTAGGTGAAAAAGAATCTATTTCGATAATGATTGGATAATAGATTTCCATACAAATCGATAGATGCACATTGTACATATATTATTCCTCATACGGCACATAAAATTCATGATATATTCTTCAATTTTCAACATTTCTGGGCAAAAACATATCGCTGGAATCATCTTGAATCGTAGATTTCGAATATATCGTTGTTAAATTTTATATTCGTAATTACTATTTCTATATTTTGATATACCGCCCGCTGAGCAAGAGTCGGTGACAGCAGTCGAGCAGCTTAGCTAGCTCGACGGTGTGAGGGGTGCCGCGTAGTGGGGGTACTGCACTCAGGTAGCTGGTGCGGAATTGTCCTCTGCCCGAATCGCTGAATATCCGCTACTAAATCTTCTCCTACACAGGAAATTACTTCCCTATTTTCCTCTCGTCATTGTTGGTACGGGTTGAGATTTATAACTTGTCTTTTTTATTTACAGGCACTTTTCAGCAACCCGACCATGCTGCTTTGTTCACTGTTAGGTCTTCAGATATCGCTTGTGGCTTTTCAACTGATGATACTGTTACACACAATAGAATGGTATCAAGTGTTGTCGATAACTCTGCTTACAGTGACGAATTACTATACGTTGTTTAAGCTTGCCAGAGACTATCTAGTTTGTTGGAAAGTGTATCGTGCAGAGCAGATCGTCCAAGAAAAAGCGCAAACTGCTCTGAGCAATGCCACTCAGTAATAACTTATCTAAATACCCGTTTTAAAATACCAGCCGAATATCTGACAAACCGCGGAAAATTTAAGTGTTTTATTAACGACAATTTTTTATGTAAAATTTAATATATTCTTCCCGTAAAGCAGTAATTTTTCCTCGTTAGAGACTTGGCCGGTGCACAATGGAGCAAAAAAGGTTCTTCTGGACAAATAAGTCTAGTTAATTAGAAGAAAAAAAACTTTGTCCACGAATTAACATAAAAATCGGCTCCCACACTAACGCTGAAATCGGATAAAAAATTATATGCTCTTGACAAATTTGTCCGTAAAAACTTGTTTTGTTTCACTTTGCGTTGGTGTATTTGTGTAGTCATTTTGCACAACCTCGTGATATCGAGTCCTTCTTTGAATGCGCTAAGGTGAAGGGTGTTTCGATTAGGAGAAAAAAATTGGCGATGCCCTAAATAGCGCGAAGTGCCTGAGTTACCTTCCCTTTCCAGTACAAATTTGACTTTTCATTCACAATTAGTTTCCTTATTTGGATTCTTAAAATGAATTTGAATCAAAAATTGAATCAAAAATGTTCAAATTTCTTCTTCTTTGAAGGTTTGAATAGGAAACTGTTTATTTTTTAACATTGTATCAATTTTTAATTATTCTGATTTTTAAAGCTTTTCATTTGAAAATGTTCAATTTTAAACGTTTTTATTTGAAAATATCACAACTCAAATTACTTTCTATTCGAAATTGTAATATTTTTCAAACTTGAGTCTGAATATATTACTTTTAATATTTTTATATGAAATTATCTAAGTTGGAAAGCTTTTGATTTAAACATATTTTAATTAAAATTTTGTAATATGCATTTCCAAACTTTAAACATAATTGGAGCATTTAAATTTCAAATTGAAGACTTCGAATGCTTATTGTCCTATTTTTAAACTTTGAGCTGAAAGTTCTATGATTCTCATTATTCCCAAAATATAAAAATGTTTTATTATTCTAATTTTAAGGGCTTTTCATTTGGAAAAGTGAACACTTCCAATGCCCAGTCATTTTATTTCCAACGCTTTTGGTCATAAATGATAACATTGAAAATTTATTCAATTTGCAATTGTCCTATTATCACATTTGCATTTTAAAATGATTCAATTAATGACAGTTTTCCCTTCGAGAATCATTCCAGATAATTGTCTTCTAATTTGAAATGTTCTTTATTTTAAAATTCTTTTTATATTAAATGATTGAATGCCTGAAATTCCTATTTTAAAATAATTAAAAACTTTACAACTCCGTGGTTCATTCAAAAATTTCAGATTTTGACACATTTTTAGTACAATTTCTTCAATTTAAAATTGAAATAATTTTAATCTAATTACTATATTTTCAAACTTTTAACGCTTCGAGCTGTTTGCGTTTGAACACTTTATAAATTCGATAAAATTTGAACTTATTTCATTTAAAAATTCTTATTTCCAGAATTGTAATCTGAAATTAATGGATTTCGAACGCTTCGATTCAGAAATGGTACATACATCATTTCATTTTCCATCATTTCAAAACTATATACTCTCACAAAAATGTTCAATTTTAGACTCTTTAAATTCATAAATCAGAGATGTGTACTTCGGGATAATTAATCTTTCAACACTCTGGATTAGAAATTCAATTTGAATTTCTCTCGATTTGGAATTATTCAACTGAGAGTAGTTGCAGCTTGAAATTTTCGAATATTCAATCTGAAACTATTCAAATCTCAACATTACAATTTCATAGGCATATTCCCAAACTGTTTTATTTGGAATATTTTCAATTCCAAATTATAGAACTTTAAAACCTCTTAAATGGAAAGTTGACTAATTTCCAGATTTTTAATCTAATATCAAATTTGAAAGTTTATCAATTAGGAATTGTTCTATTTCGGAGAACGTAAAGTTATAATTATTATAATTCTAGTATTATTCTTATAACTTTGAATGCAAAATAGTTTTAAAAACAGTTTTAATTTTCAAATTATTCGATTTGAAAACATATCCTACATACGCTTCTAGTTTCCCAATATTTGATAAAATGCGTATTTCTAAAATTCCTTTGTGTTAAACTGTCGATTTCAATGTAGAAGAATCTCTGGTCGGCGCAGCTACAGGATTTTACGAAGGATAAGTGACTTATTTTATCCCTGAAATTCTATTTTTTAAATTCGTATTTTTCGCGGGTAACCTTGAAAATTTCTGTGCAAACTCCTGATCCCCTGTACACGCTAATTTCTCAAAATTTTTTGAAGTATAAACTGTCCAATACTTTTTTGTGCTACAATCGATAAGCTCAAATTCAACTAGCTCATATTTGAGTAATTTATAAGAATTATTTACAGATTGCTGCAGTGGTCTGGTTAACCACTCAGTGTATAAATTACCTATAAAAATTCGTCTGCATTGATAAAACGCAGACGAGTTAGCTTACCCCGGAAGGGATTTGGCTCAATGGTATAATAATAATAATGATAATAGATATTATTAATGAAACATTTTAGCTTTATTTTCAACTGAGATGGAACAATTTAAAAATGAGTTGATAAACTTATATTTGAGATCAGATTAAAAATTTTGAGAATAGTACACTTTCCTTTTAAAAGGATTCAAAGTTCCATAATTTGGAATTTAAAATCTTGTAAATAAACCAGTTTGGGATGCTTATAAATTTACGATGTTGAGATTTGAATAATTTCAGATTCAATATTCGAAAATTTCAAACTGCAACTACTCTCAGTAAAATGATTTCAAATCGACAGAATTTAAATTTGAATTAGTTCTAATCGGAAGAGTTGAAGAATCAATTATTTCAAAAAGATACGAATATTTTCATATTATAATGCTAGAAATAAGACTTTTCCCCGTGGAGTGGGTTCAAATTTAAAAAAAATTTTAATTGGAAGAATTACACTAAAAATTTTTCAAAATCTAAAAACTTTGAATGAACCATGGAGTTATGAAGTTTTTATTTTTTTTAAATTAGGAACTTGTGCTATCCCATCATTTGATACAGAAAAAAATGTTTAAATGAAGAAAATTTCAAATTAGAAGATAATGAATTGGAAATAAAATGATAAGGCATTGATAGTGTCTACTTTTCCAAATGAAAAGCTCTTAAAATTAGAATGATAAAACATTTTTATATGCTGGGAATAATTTGAATCATAGAATTTTCAGCTCAAAGTTTAAGAAAAGGACAATAAGCATTCAAAGTCTTTCAATATGAATTTTAATAATTGTTCAATTTTCAATCCGAAAAGACGACAATCCCAATAATGAACACGCCTCCCATTCAATTTTTCCAAAACTGGAACACCTGCGCGGAAGAGGTTTTGAATCCCCTAAATATATATTTAATTTACGATCTATGTCGGGGATTTCTCTTTGTTCTCCCGAAATTGGAGTGGAATTGAATTGTTTTGTAGGAAACTCAACTATTTGGTTGAAATGGGTATTTTTTTAGTGGAATTCATACTTCATTTCGAGAATAAAAATCGTCTTTTTGGATTGAGAATTCGACAATTTAATTCTTTTGTAGGAAATACTAGTTGAAATTTCATTCCTGCCTAACTGAAAATCCTTTTTGGTTAAAAATGTAAATATTTTGTTGGATATTAGTATTTTTTTTTTATTGAACATTTTCAATTTTTTGCTGAAAATTTATTTTTTCAAATTGGAAATTGAATTATTTGCTAAAGAATTTATGTATTTTGTTGAAAATCCATTTCTTGTAATCAAGATTCATTCAGTTCATTAGGAATTAAATTATTTTTTCAAAAATTCTTTTTTTTTTATTAAAAATTGGATTACTTTGATAACAATTCAACGATTTTGTTGAAAAGTCAACCTTCTTCATGGATCTTTCTTTTTTTAAGTTGCGCAAATGCAGTGGGAAATTAACTTTCATTCTATTTTGCTAGGCTATTATTTTCAAACTATTACAAATTGATCAAATTTCCTAATAATTTATCATGAGCTTCGCAGTCTTTCCTTTATCCCCCTTTTTTTCATTTTCTCACTTGAAATAAACTGAATTATGTAATAGAACCCAATAAAAAATTCATCTTCTTTGGTTGAAAGTTCGATTATTTGCTTGAAAATCCAATTATTTGATTTATAATTCTACAATTTAGTTAAAAACTGTTTTTTTTCTTGACTGCAAAATCTTTTTGGTTTAAAGTTTTATCGTCTAGTTAAAAGTCAACAATTTGTATAAAACATCAATCTTTTTTGTTCGAAATTCAACTTTTTACTGAAAATGAATTTTTTCGTTAATAATTTATCATTCAGATTGAAAACTCAACTTTTATGCACAGCATTCGTCCCTTCGGCTTGAACATTCGATAACTTGCTCGATAGTTTATCCTCTCTCGAATGAAAAATCTTTTTCGGTTGAAATTTTAATTTTTTTTTTGAGAAGTTATTCTCCGCTTGACTGAAAAATCTTTCTCGGTTGAAGATTGTATTATTTGACTGCTTTTTTGAATAAGATAATTATCAGTTATTTTCAAATTTTGAATGAATAAATTGAAACGATAGTCAGAGGTGATTGACACTGGAAGGGGAAGGTAACCCAGGTACTCCGCGCTATTTTGGGCTATACCCAAAAAAATCACCGCCATATACCAAAAAAATAGCTGTGGGCAAAGATGTAAATATGTGATTCAACAATGTGTGATTTAGTGTATCTTACTACCGATACGTAATAAGCAAAAAACGAAGTTCCTCATTTTCAAGCTTTTTTGTGTTGTCACAAGCTAACTTTATAAAAATACAGTCGATTCTTTGTATTTAAAAGAGACTCGTGTCCTTTTGATTTTTCATTGGAAAGATTTTTTTCTTTTTGATTTTCGAAGAGGTTTTCGTTTTGTAAAACTTATAATCTTTTGGTGATTCTACATTTAATGTTTACATGCGAAGCAAATAATGCAATTCTCTCATCACGTTACTTATATTTATGTCTCTTGGGTGTTACATCCGAGCCAACTGGTTTTAAAAATACAGTTGACCTTCTGACAGTGTATGTTTCTATTTTTTTTCTCAATACCTTAGTAAATATCGTTTTCGTTTCTACAGTTTTCGATTTTTTCTTCTCTACAGAGTATTTTCTACAATTCTACAGCTCTCAGTGAATGCAGTTCCAGTACATTCCAGCAGACTCTTTAGACATCAATTCCTGCATCTTTTGCCGCGAACTTCAAGTAGACGATCTACGCGTAGAAAACAAAGCTATCGCGCTAATTAATCTCTCCTAGGAAAATCGGCCTCGTCATCCGATCGTGTAAGTTTTGGCAGCATGAGAAAGCGAAGTGTGAACGTTAAATTCTCCTCAAGAGAAAAGTGGATCGAACTATTCACTGCCAACGTTTCTTCTATTCCTTTGCGAACGTCGGACGTCGCGAAAGGGGGAGTGTATTGCGAGCATTCTTTTTCAATGTTAAGCCTCGGAGAAGGCGAAAATATTTTTGATTAAGAAGCTGCCGTGTCTTTCCTGCCCGTGAAGGAGACAATGGATCGAATCCCTTTCACTGAGGTCTGCAAAAAAAGGAGGATTAGAGTAAGATAATTAAATGAAATAGTGAGTTGAGGATAAATGAAGATTATTTACCAGATTTACCTTCTTTTTGGACCCACTGACGTAGTCCTTGTACATTTCCGATCGCAGGTATCTTGAGTAGGAATCACTCTTCATTAGATGATAGACGTGAGCCTTAAAAGAAGAATTCAATTCAGAAATTTTGTTGATCAATAATATTATTCTTATACTATTGAGCCACAATTATTTTAATTTAAAATTTAATTGAAATTGAAATTTAAAAACCGGGAATCTACTTGACTCAATCTAGTCCATTAAAAATTCTACTGAAGAAATACGAGAAATGACAGCTTCCTTTTTATGAATCAAAAAAAGATCTTATCATTTGATTTTGAGAATGTATAACGTTCCTTTATTCTGATTCTCAAAATATTTGAATACGTCATGAGAGGAAGATTTTTTTTTTTTTTCATTATGAGAAAAACTTTCTGCAAATTTATTGCTCTGTGAGATGTTTTAACCTAACTCAAATTTGATAATCGAATTGATGATAGCCTAAACCTACAGAAAGAATTATTATCTTCATTAAAAAAAAAAAAAAAAAAAAAAAAAAAAAAAAAAAAAAAATGTATTTATCACGTTTTATTCGTTTTTCCTGATTTATCTGACTTGTGAATTTTTCATGTGGAACATTTTTAACTAATTACATTTTCAGGGTGGCGACTTGACCGGGAAACCGGGAAAGACCGGTTTTTTATTGACCAGGAAAAAACCGGGAACTTATTTGACTCAACCTAGACTATTTACAATTCTACTAAAAAAATACGAGAAATGACCGCTTTCTTTTTATGGATCAAAAAGAAATATTATCATTTGATTTAAAGAATGTAATTTTCCTTCACTCTGATTCTCAAAATATTTAAATACATCTATACTTCATGAGAGGAAGAATTTTTTTTTCCATTATAGGAAAAAGGTTTTGCAAATATGTTGCTCTGTGAGATTTTGTTAGCTGACTCAAATTTGATAATCGAATTGATGATAGCCCAAACATACAGAAAGAATATAGTGAAATTTGCTGGCTTCGCCGCTTATGTGGTAGGTTTGTTTTCGTTTGCGGTTTGTGCCGGGTTCTTGCTATC
>WSXT02089015.1:0-26061 GCA_011762715.2 Neuroterus valhalla
GACATTTTTCAGTCGTTACATGGAATGAACTTTCATTCTAAGAGAATGAACTTTCATTCCAAGGAATTTAGAGTGTAGAAAAGAGGAAAGATGAGTAAGAAGGCAGCCTTCAGAACTCCTTCCGTCTCTTTTTGTCGACTCTCGTCTTTTTTTATTTCTAATATCTTGAAAATACAATGCAGTATAACATTCGAAATATCTACCATTGTTTCAATGCTCACTCAACACCCTTATCAAGGTAAAAAATGTTTCAGCATTAGGGCGTTGGAGGTTGCCTTCTCATTCATCTTTCCTCTCTTTTATTTTCATTTACTTTTTTGGAATTTTAATACTGACATTTGAGGATGTTTGTCCAAATTTAATTGCTGGATTTTTAGTATAGAACATTACATTGCCAGTTAACAAAAGAAATACGGAACAAAATTGTTATAGTGTACTAATTGGGGATTAAACAGCTTTTATCGCACCAGATTAAAAACTCTTTAATTTTAAGAGATTATATTTGAATGCTAAAAATTTCAACCTGTTTAATTCTGCTGGTTTGGGTTTTAACTTTTTAATTTTGAATGTATTCAATCAAAAATTGTATCCGGTTATATTTTGGAAGTCAATGTCAAAAGCTCAATTTCCTTTCCGTTATTTTTAAATTGTTTTTCAAATAATTGTTCTTTTTTGAAAATATAAGTATACGTATGCAGAAAAATGTCATTCAAGCATCTGGAAGCCTTACTTTTTAGACTCGAAGATTTTGAAGGCTTCAAATTTGATGCTGTACATTGTTCAAATCAATGCACTTCTAAGAATTATCTCGTTTTAATATGTTTTTCGGAAGTATTGTCTCGTTTTGAAGGACTTGGTTTTGAATCTGTTTGACTTAGTATTCAATATTAGTTCTTTTTATAGTATACGATTGTTAAATTGAAAATTTACTATTTTACATGCTTTATTTCAAATTTCAAACCGTTTTTCAGAATTGTTCGAAATTTGAACGCTTTATCACTTCTAAATTCGATGGAATTTTCCAATTTGAAATTGTTTAGTTTTGAGAGTTATTTTTGGTAAAAACTAAAATTGTGTCAATTTTTGATAAGGAATTAGAGAGTAAGCTTCAATAAAAGAATCTTGACAAGCGGAAACGACAGGTGCCGTATCAAATATTTTGTTATATAATTTAGAATCAATTGATTAACCTTTTTGCAAACATTAGCGATTCGATACTCGTATGTATATTGTATATCAGAGTAGGGATGGGCGATTCTCTCAAAAAGGTCGATTCATGAATCGATCCAGGATCGAAGTTATCAAAATCGATTCAGGAAACAAATCGAATCAAAAGAATCGAACTTCAAAGAATCGATCGTGAAAGAATCGATCTTTTAAGATCCACATAAAAATATCCTAAATATTTTATTTTATTATTATTATACCATTAAGCCAAATCCCTTTCGGGGTAAGCTAAACTCGTTTACGTTTTATCATTGTAATTGAATTATTTTTGGTTATTTTTACACTGAGTGGGTCACCAGTCCACTGCATTGTTATAAACTGCTCAAATAAGAGCCAGTCGAATTTTGTACAAAACAACTTAGCGCCATTGAAGATTTGCCGAGCAGAGATCATTCTACACTGAGATTACCAATTTTACACAAGAAAATATTGGGCGATCATACTTCGTAAAAATTTGGGAAAATAAAGCGTATTAGGGAAGCATGAGTTTGCCAGGAAACTTCCAAGGTCAACCGCGGAAAAACGAATTTTAATAAATAGAATTTCAGGGATAATATAAGTCACTCATCCTGCATTTTGTCCAATATTGGAAAAACGGATGTGTATGTAGGAAAATAATAAACACGTGAGGATCCTTTCGAGTCTCCTTGTCTACTGACGAATGAAGAAAAAAAGAAAAGAAATTTACAAGAAAAACTTTAAACTTTAATAACAACAACAAAAAAAATACAATTTTTACATTGAAAGTTTAATACTGTTTCTGCTTCAATTTATCAACAATTCATATATTTTATTGAAAGTTCTCGATTCTTGAAATAAAATAGGATTCATGGTTGAACATTTATGTTCCAGGTGAGGAGTTCATGTATTTCATTACAAATTTCATTATTTTGTTGAAAATTCAACTTTTTTCTGAAAAATTTGTCTTTTTATCAAAATTTTATCAAAAGTACTTCTGATTTAATTACGAACTATGTATTGCATTGAACTCTAAGGATTCAACTAATTCATTAAAAATTCTGATTTTTTTATTTAAAAAATGAATTTCCTTCGTTGAAAATTCATCTCTTTTATTCAAAAATTGTACTATTTTTCTTTTCGAAATTCGTCATTTTTGGAAGAACACAATGGTTTTATATTAAAAGTTGAAAACATTTTCCGCTTCGATTTATAAACTATGACATTGCACTTCAAAAGTTTGAGCACTTTTTCAAAATTCCTGTATTTTATTGAAAATTATATATATTTTTTCCTAAGAAAATCAATTTTCTTGGTTGAAAATTTATCTCTTTCAGTTAATAATTCAATTTTTCCCCCCAAAATTCTTTATCTTTTGGAAGAAACAGCTGTTTGACACTATTTATTATTATACCAGATTTACCTATAAATTATTACATTTATTCAATTTTTAATAAAATGATTACAGATCGACAATCAGACACTGTTTAGATCTATTATCACAATTTTGGAAATATATTTCGTTCATTTTTGAAAATGCGGAACCGCAGGTACATGTATGATTTTATAATCAGTCCAAATATCAATCTTTGCTTGAAAGAGGATTTGAGTTTTTTCAAGTATTAAATTTCGAAACTTTCGTAATAAATATTTTGAGCGCAGGTTGCGCTTGCACTTGGATTGAGATGCAGTCTCGGGGACAAGAGAAAGAATTATAAGAAAGAGCCATAAAGATCAAAAATCTACGTCGCAGTCATGAAAGTATAGGAAGGAGAGAAAAATAAATATTTTGAAAAAAGAATCGCTTCTTCGATTCTGAGGGTAAAGAATCGATCCAATAAAAGATCGACTTGTAGAGAATCGATTCAAAAGATCGATCTTTTGAGTGAAAAAGTTCGATCTTTAAAGAATCGGTCCAGAATCGCCCATCCCTATATCAGAGTTGTTTCATCCGTTTCCCTTTCAATGGAAACAAACAAAGATCTGTAATAAGCAGGAGATGCATTTTACAATCCTGTGTCGCAGATCTCAATGCAAGAACGACCTCCATCGTCAATAGTAAAGCTCGCGAAATACCGAGTAGTGAGTACAATGTTCACGTAACCGGATGTAATGGTAACTGGATTATGAATGGGTTTGTAAAGCCGTATGATGTAGATACCCATGAGCTCTGCACCTCATCAGGGATACGTAGCCTAATTTAAATTCACAGTTGAGTGCAGAATCTAGATTTATTCAGAGCTGGATTACAGTGCAGTCAGGAATATCGTCCTTTATTCTATATTCTTACAGTTATCAATATATAGATATTATAGATATATTATAATATATATCTTTGAGATATTCAGGTAAAAACTGCAACAAGTTTTGTAATAATCGAGGTAAAAATTCAATCAGTTATTTTGAGCCTTGGAAAAGATTCTTCATATAAAAGGCAGAATATATCAGTCTAAATACATATCTCTTTCTTCTTCAAAAATTGTCTTTTCATCAACCTGACCCTCTTGAAAAAGCCTCAGTACTTCTCTAATCTTGATTACGCTCCCCCAGTTCTGGAAATATCATTTTTCATCTTCACTGACTATTCTTTTTCTGACAATGAAGGCTGAAGAGAGGTATTCTTTTCATAGACATTAGACATCGTCTTATTTTTCGCCAGCCTCGATAAAGAATATGAAAGGATAGACGTTTTATGTCGGAGAACAGCTATCGCATCGCGTGACACTTGCTTGTGCGAAACAGCGAAACTCCACCGTTCATCCGAGAGCTGAATGTGGATCGGTCAGCATCTGCCTGGCAGAGTTCTACCATCCTTTCATTTTTTCTGAACATCCTCTATAATTTACCGAATATTCCTCGGAGTATTCTTGTAAAATTAACAGAAGATACTATATGCTGTCCTCTTGTGTTTGTAAATTTGAAAGATACATGCAAATTCTGTAAGTTGATACATAAAAAGCTACAATGTCACTATTTTAATACAGGACCCCTGTAAAATTAACAGATTTTGTTTCCTGCCTCGCATATACATTATAGTCTTTGAAGCTCGTTCTTTTTCTCCTCTTCTACCTCACACGTCTCATCATGCCAACTTTCGCAGGGACCCAAAGGGTTTAACTTAAAAGTGTCACACGCCTACGCGAGAAGTTAGCATGCTAGTATAATAAACAGAAGGAGGATCCCAGGACCATGAAGCAAAACGGGCTTCCACTTTGTCTTCCTCCGTGACTTCCGTTACGCTCGAAAGCCGCCTTGTTCTCAGATGTGTTCATGCGTGAAAAGCTGATGCGCTCATGTCGAGCTCTTGTTAACATTTTTTTAGTGAGATAAATAAACAGGAAATCAGTGTTTTTATATGGCCAGGGTGGCGAATTGAACGAGAAACCGGGAAATCACCGGGAATTTTATTGATCGGGGAAAATGGGGAAATGACCGTGAATTTAATTAAATAACTGGGAATTTACTTGACTCAACCTAGACTATTAAACATTCTACCGAAAAAATGAGTGAGATGACCGCTGTCTTTTTATGAATCAAAAATTCTTATAATTTGATTTGAAGAATGTAACGCGTTACTTTAATGATTACCTGCATTTTTTCAAAAAAATGTATTGATCACGTTTTATTTGCTTTTCCTCATTTATCTAACTTGGGGCAGGGAATTTCAGAAAATAATTATTATAGTTTTTATTTTAGGGCAGGGAGTTACAGTGAAGAAGTATAATTATATTTCACTTGGAACAGGGAAATTTTAACATGGAACGGGAACTTTTTAAACTAATCATAATTCGAATTTAGAAGAGAGGAATTTAAAAAAATCGTTCCTCTAATTCAAAATTCGTCACAATATTTAAGTCCACTTTTCTTCATTTTAAAAAAAGAGAACATCTACTTTAGGCAGTATTTGGAGTAGAAGTTTTATTCCAAAGAAGAAATTAATATTTCTGAATTATGATAGAAAGCTTGTTTAAAAAATCCACTACTTGTTTGAAATTTAAACTTGCTTGTTGAAACCCAAATTTTCTTGTTAAATTTGCCTTATTTCGATTCAAAGTTCACCTCTCGTTGAAATTGTAACTTCTTTGTCAAAAATCATGGTTCAAAATAATCTTTTTCGCATAAAATACATTTGTTTAGGTTGAAGATTCATAATTTTACCGAAAAATTCATTAGTTTGATTGAAAATTATTTTCTTCAACTCGAAATTCAACTGTTTTATTTTCAGTGGATAATTGAACTTTTCTGGTTAAAAATTCAACAATATGGGAGAAAATTTGACTTTTTGAATTTAGAATTATATAATTATATTATAATTATATAATAATATAAATTATAGGAAGTTAATATTCTTCCTAAAAATTCTTCTTTACGGTTAACCATTGAAGCTCTACAGTTTAACATTCATCAATTTAGTCGAAGATTCATCTAGTTGTGAACTATTATGTTTGGTTTAAAATTAATTTATCAAGAAAAAAATGTCAATATTCCATTTTCGTTCAAAAATTACTATTTTTATAGTTAAAATTTCAACCATTTTGTTGGAAAATTGAACTTTTTGGTTGAAAATCAATTTTTCGTCAAAAATTCAACTCTTATAGTTAAATGTTCATAATTTCCCTTAAAAATTCGTCCTTCTGGTTTAAAAGTCAACTACTTGAGTTAAACATTGACAGTTTGATTTAATTTTTCATCATTTTTTGTTAGAATGTATTAATTTGTTTGAAAGTTTTTTTTTTTTTTTTTTTTTTTTGGTATAAGTAATTTTTTTCAACTGAAAATTTAACTTATTTCACTTGAAAATTCCATGGTTTTAGTTAGAGTTCATTTTTTTTGGTCAAGATCCATTGTTTCCAATTTGAAATTTGAGTAATTGAATTTCCGTTGACAATTAATCTTTTACTGTAAAAGTTGATTTATCTGTTTGAAAACTTAACTCCTTCAGTTAAAGAGTCTTTTTTTTTTTTAGTATAAAACTCTTAGGCTTGGTTTGAATTTCGTTTTTTAAACTATGTAAAAATGTTACTGTTCCATTTTTAGTTGAAAATAATAATTTTTTTAGTTAAAAATTCGACCATTTTGTTGAAACATTGTATTTTTTTCCTTAGAAAATGATTCTCTCTATTTGGAAATTGATCTTCTTGTTTGAATATTCACCTTTATGGTTGAAAATTTAAGTGCTCCAGTTAAATATTTATTTTTCTGGTTGTACATCCATCTTCTTCGATTGAAATTTAACTGTTTTGGCTAAAGATTCATAATGTTGTTTGAAAATTCATCGCTTTGGTTGTAAAATGAACTATTTTGTTGAAAATTCGTTTTTTTTTTTTGTTATCGTAATTTGATTTTTTCAGATTGTAAGTTGAACTGATCCAATTTTTGTAAAAGAAAAAAAGTGATATTTTTGTTGTTGAAAATTTGAATATTCTTCTCAAAATTGATTCATTTTGCAATGTTGAATCTATTATGTTAAAGGATGTTTAGAAAAAACGTCATAAATACAAATAAATGTTTGCGTTTTGCGACAAATATAAATATGTTACTTCCACAGATGTCGGCGCCCACAATACCAATGCTCTTGCGTTGTTAATGAGATTTTTTGTTATATGATCAACGAAAAATCAGCGGTAGTCTGGATGCTCAACAGTGGTGAAATGAGCAAAATTATAAAAAAGAATATTCACAAAAAATTAGCATGTGTGATGAAAGTCATCGTAAGATTGTCATTAGTCATCTTTTAGAGATTTTATCAAAGAGAGTTTGAAATTATCAAAAATTATCATCTTCTTTAATCTTTTGGGAACATTCTGCATGCGACATGGAGAATCATTTACTAGCATCAGTTCTCCTCTCCTGCTGCGAGAACTTGAGAAGTGAGGCTCTCAGACAAACTCGCACACTTCGAAGTGCTTGGAAGGTGCTTGAGAAGAACTTGAAAAACTTATACTCAACTCAATATCAGACCACAATTAGTTTCGCAGCAGGGTGCGTCACGCTTTAAATGCTTGAGGGCTCCAGCGTTTGGTAAAGCAATTAAGCTCACGGGTCACCAAAAGAACTGCAGAAAATGTCTGTTTCATTAATCAGTGCGAATAATAAATCTTCCGTATGTATTTCACCTTTTTGCCTTCGTATTCTTCAAGAAGTTGCTATCGGCCTGTGTCCTAAGGGTGTGCTGATTTTATAAAGAGTTCTGTCCCATTCATTTTATGTCGGTGTATAAGTGTGACCTGGATCAAAAACCCGGAGGAAGAATAATATTAATGTGTTGGGCACTATAAGCTGGCACATTTTTTTCATTTTCAATGTATAGAATCAAAATTAAAATCGTAGTATGCAAAGGAAAACTCATATGAATTAAACCCGTATAAATTAAACATTAGAACAAAGATTAAATCATTCCACTTTTTCCAATTATAAATTTAAAAATGTTGAAGAACATTTGAAAACGTGACAAATTTAGCAATTTCAAATTGAGTGCCATCCGAGGTGCCATCAGAGTTTTGTAATTCTGAACAAGAAATAAAAACTGTACATTTCCAACGTTAGTTTGTAACGTTCTGAATTGAACATTTAAAAAAAAGGAAACAAGAGGTTTGGAGCAATATCATACTCATATTCAAGAAAAGTATCAAGAACGCATTATATTCAGAAAAAATGAAAAATGTCCATGGCCATTTTCCTGAATATGTAAGAAGCGTTCAAAATAAACATTGACAAATTCCTTTCAAGATCAAAAAATTGTCATCAGGAACATGAATAAAATTATCTCAATCTTCATGCAGAAAAAGAAGCATCAGATAAACATGATTCCATTTTGGAGAATTTATGTGCATAATTTACGACTAATAAATCAAATTGTTAGATTCTGGACGATTGATTTTGCCATATCCATTTAAATTCCCAATGATTTCAAAAACTCTTTTGTTTGATCCAAAATAATACTTAATTTGCAGTGTTTCAGAGTGACACATTACAATTGGATAACTATTAAAGCAACATACAATTTTAAAAGATTGAAATTTTAGCAATACGATCTTTGGACATTTTAGTTTGTAAATGAATTCATCTAAACAGATTTTGAATTGTTCATTCTTTTTGTCATATACACACAATAAGATATTGCTAAAGTTCAAATAATGGAACTTTTATATGTAATCTTCAATCAGGAATTTTTTTTTCAATTTCAGGCCCTTCAAAGTAAACGATTTTAGGATAAGGCATTGCAAACTGGATACGTTCAAATTCATTTTATTTTAATTCCTTTATGATATACCGGCTCAAGTTTTTTCAAACGAAATGCAAGAAAAAATCTTCTTAAAATCGGAATAGAAGTACAAGCAATTTTCAACGACTTAAAAATTAAACTCGTCCAAAATAGCGTCATTATTGAAAATGATTAGATAAATAGATATAGGGTTTTCAACTTAAACATAAAAAAGTTTCTTGATAGCAAAAAATAAACCCCTTATCATTCCCGGGTCTTTTTCCTGTCTAAAAGTCTCCGGTTCAGTGACCACCTTGAATTTAATTTAAAAACTTTTATCAGACTCGACAATTGATTTCCTTTTACCAAAATAAACGGTCTAGTATAATTTAAGTCAGCATTCCTCAATCTTGTTTTTATCTTATCTTTTGTATTATTTTCTTGTGTAATTATGATTTTCTAGCACTTTCGTCGCGACATTGCCATTGATCACGTCCGATCGAAATGGAAGACATCGAATCGCCAACTGACTATCATTGTGTAACGATTATTTATCGCTTGAATACAAGATGAAATATCACACGAGTCTCCCGATGAAGTTTAGTTAAAGTGAATTTGAAATGGAAGAAAAGTTTGTGCTGACAATATTGATGTAGGGTGGCAAATTACAATATGCAGTATAATAAATCTAGCACATTACATTCAATTTATGGCTCAAACGTTGGAATTTTCATCAAAATATAGCCGAAAAACAGGATTCAATTATACACGTGCATCACAATTACTCATCGTTATCTGTTTTCTGGCGATAATTACTCCAATCATAACAAGAGAATATCTGACTCTGGAAATTTCTCATTGATTCATCTTTAGATTCGTCATCAATAATTCTGAATTCTCACTCAAGAATTCATGTTTTAACTTTCAGTTTGCTCACATAAAGTGGAAAATATATATTTAAATTTACTAAGTAAATGAATCAGTTGCAAAATGCCCAAGTGAAATATTTTTGCAATAATAGGAGACATTGTGTACTTCACTACTCACTTTCATCTTTATGATCGAAAATATTTTCCAAAGCAGTTTTAAGTTCATTTACTGGTTCCTGATACTTGAAGAAGTTTTGTGACTTTTTACATTTCTTGTTTTTTATTGCTATCTTTTGTGCAAAAATTATATAAGCTACAAGAACTGAAAGAATGATAATTTATTTTGCATTGCATTGTGTAATGATCTAAAAATAAAAAAATCTCCACCGACCTTCCAGGCAAGAATGTTCTGATGATAACATTACATTTTTCCTATTTATTTAACGTCATTTACTCAACTTTCTACATATATCTTCTCAGGTGGTATCTATAACTCTTTATGTGCTCGAGGTTACGAAGTGTAAAGAATGGTGTTTCGAAACAGATAACTTAATCGCTAATTTGTACTACAAGATTGACTGCTTCTATTATGTTGTGTCTTACTGGCATGCGATTACTGATACCACATAAGTTTATGTGAAGTATAGGCAATTATTCTCAAGCATTAAAATAGTAAAATGATATTTCAATATCTCTTGGAATCAAATGAAAGTTTTATAATTATTCGGATGGATTTTCGAGACCCCTAAGGCCTAAACTCCTAAAGGATCGTTTGTGAACAAGACAAGAGCCTCATTAGAGATTCAATAACGAAATGAGTTTCATAATGAAAGGGGCCGGGCGTTTCAGCATTTAAATCGGCGGAAGTTCGCGTTTACTTTTTCTACATCTCTAATTATTTTCCGGTTGACATCAGCAAAATTATCTTTAAGTAAGTTCTTCACTCATGATTCAGGAAACCGATAAGGCTTATCAATTTAGATAAGCGCGTAATCACACTTAAATCTAATCGAAAGAAGTAGAACTTTCTTCAAGATTCTTTTCCCTGAATCTGTGCCAGCACTACTGCGCATTCACAAATTGTTAATTTACTACTCAAGAACCAGATCTATAACAATTATTATGCGTCCAAATCGTGAATCACTTATAAGATAGATGGGTTCTATTGAAACGAAGGAGGATTTATAAATCTGAATTTCATTATGTATGTGAATGTGATTTTTGACTTATGAAGGGTACAGAAAAAAGTATTTTTTCCAAGTCAAAACTCTCTCTGCTTATATACGTTATTAGGAACTATATTCAGGGTGGCGACTTGACCGGGAAAGACCGGGAAATGACTGGGAATTTTATTAACCGGTAAAAAATCGGGAATTTGATTTAAAACCAGGAATGTATACTTGACTTAACGTAGACTATTAAAAATTCTACCGCAAAAATACGAGAAATGGCCGCTTTTTTATGAATCAGAAAGATATCTTATTATTTGATTTAAAGAATGTAACACTTCTTTAATCTGATTCTCAAAATATTTAAATACACGTCATGAGAGGAAGAATTTCTTCTTTTTCCATTATAAGGAAAGCGTTTTGCAAATTTGTTGTTCTGTGAGATTTTTTTAGCTGACTCAAATTTGATAATCGAATTGATGATAACTCAAACCTATAGAATAAATAATTATCTTCATTTTTTCAAAAAAATGTATCTATCACGTTTTATTTGCTTTTCCTTATTTATCTGACTTGGGACAGGGAATTCCAGAAAATAGTTATAGCTTCTATTTTAGGGCAGGGGGTTTCAGTGAGGAAGTTAATTTCACTTGAAACAGGGAATTTTCCACATGAAATGAGAACCATTCCAACTAATTATAATTCGGATTTAGAAGAGATAAATTTTTTAAAAATATTCTTCATCTAATCCAAAATTCGTCGCGATTTCAAAGTTCCCTCTTCCTAATTTCGAATAAATATAGTACTTCAAACTTGTTTACATTGTTGATTGCAAATTCATCCTTTTTTAGTTAGAAAATCAACTACTACTACGACTATACATCTATTCATTTGAACATTCATCATTATACCTTAAGATTCATCAGTTTGGTTGAAAATCAATTACTTCACCTGCAATTTCAAATGTTTCATTTTTAGTGAAAACCTGATCTTTTCTAGTTGAAAATTCGACATTTCAGTGAAAATTCATCTTTTTTAATTAAAAATTCAAATATCTCGCTGAAACTTCACATATTTTGTTGAAAAATCGATTTTT
Source organism: Neuroterus valhalla (assembly GCA_011762715.2). Lineage (NCBI taxonomy): Eukaryota > Metazoa > Arthropoda > Insecta > Hymenoptera > Cynipidae > Neuroterus > Neuroterus valhalla. The sequence continues at coordinate 11,524 of WSXT02089015.1, forward strand.
TGTAGAAAATTATCTTTTTCCTCAGAAGTTGATATTCTTCTTCAAAAATTCTTCTTTGCGGTTAAAATGTCAAGTTATACAGTCAAAAATTTTTCATTTTAGTCGAACATTCATCTCAGTGAAAACCTTTATTTTTGGTTTAAAATTAATTTTTCAAGCCAAAAATGTCACTATTCCATTTTTGTTTGCAAATTTTTATTTTCACGGTTCAAATTTCAACCATTATGTTAAAAAATTGTAATTTTTTGGTTAAAAATTAATTTCTCGTCAAAAATTGAACTATTCTTATTCGATGTTCATCATTAAAATTTCATTTGATTCTTCGTCATAGTTTCTTTCAAAAATCTATTCTTGTTTGGTTAAACTTTTTTTTCAGTTTAAAATTTGAGTTATCAAATTTTCATTTAATAGTCTTTTTCAGTAAAAGTTGATTTAGCTGTTTGAAAACTCAACTCCTTCAGTTAAAGAGTCTTTTTTTTTAGTATAAAACACTTATGCTTGGTTTAAAATTGATTTTTCAAACTAAAAATGTTACTGTTCCATTTTTGGTTGAAAATGATTATTTTTTGACTTCCAAATTCGACTATTATGTTGAAACATTATATTTTTTCTTAGAAAATGATTCTTCCTATTTGGAAATTAATCTTCTTGTTTGAATATTCACCTTCATGGTTTGGAATTGAAAGGCTCCTGTTAAATATTTATCTTTTTAGTTGTAAATTCATCTTCTTGTTTTGAAATCCAACTGTCCTGGTTGAAGATTCATAATGTTATTTGAAAATTCATCACATTGTTTGAGAAATGAACTATTTTGTTGGGAATCTGTTGTTTTTCTCTTTTATCGGAAATTGATTTTTAAATTTAAAGTTTAACTGTTCCAAATTTGGTGAAAAAATGATATTTTTTGTTGAAAATTAGATTATTCTTTTCAGAATTGATGGATTTTGCAATGTTTGATCTGTTGTGTTGAAGGAGGTTTAGAACTAACGTCATGATCAAAAATAAATGTTTGCGTTTTGCGACAAATATAAATATAAGGGAGAGGGTTCAGTTGTGAGACGGGTTTTGTTTTGAGCTAAAAATTTTTACTAGTGTAACCAAATCGAAAGTCCTCTGAACTGGTGGAAAGATGAAAAACATGACCGGGAAGAACCGGGAAATTACCAGGAATTTGAAATCGTCCGCCGAATCGCCACCCTGATATTGAATTATTTAAATAATTTTTTTGAGCAATTTATCGTATATTCAATTAATGAGGATATATGTATGTTCAGTAAAGGAATGTTATTCTACTAAACCATCAATTTATCATCAAAATGGTTTCCTTATAATTGCCCTTACAGAATAAAAGAGTAAAAACTGATTCAATTATAAAAGCTTGGACTCTCCTCGGTATGCAAAAAAAATGAAGATCAGCAAGGGTTTGACAGCTAATATTTCATTTTACCCTGATACTGATCTTCATTTTTTTTGCGTGCCGAGATAACCTCCAGCGTTTTTACCTGCATCATTTTTTATCTTTTGTTTTTCTGTGTCCGCTGTCGCGTATTTTTGAATTTAAACAGAAATCTTATCACAGTACGATTCTTCCGACAAAACAAAAGTAATCATGTATGTATGTGAAAAATTAATATAAAACTAGGTTGGAGTGATTCGGGCAGCGTGCTCCGTTTATTATTAGTTGGTCTAAATAAAGTTAACAAGACAGAATCAATTCCTATTTTCTTCGTTTTGAGTTTATTTATAGTTTTAGTTTTACACATTATTTATGAGATTTATTTAATTGAAAAAAAAAAATGGAAATCGTTAAGGAATAGTGTTACTGTCTAATACATCTCTGCCCTGATATACCCTACAAAAATACTGGCTTTATCTTTAACAGTCATAATGTCCTGCATAATGCTCTACACACATATATACGTACATACATACGTACATACATACTCTGTCATAATGATCGCCTCTCCCCTATTCCTGAAAGTGGTTTTAAATTAATTAACCTACTCGATTCGTATATAGCAATTAACAAACGAGGAAAAATAGCGTCATAATTTACGGTGACGTGGTAAAGCTGGTGAAGGGGTTGTTCATCCCGTGCGAATCATCTTAACGAGTTAAAACAACTTTAATTAAGTGTATTACGCTATAGTCGCTGAACAATGTCTGTGGTTCACTGCTGGACACAAGTAAACAGTGGTAGCACTCATGCGACACTGTGGCTGCACCGCAAGTGGAATTTATTAATATAGTTAACGAACTATAAAAACTTGAAATAACGTACCAACAAGCCATAAAAGAATAATTAGAACTTTCTCGATCTATACTGCTTTGTTCACATATTATTTTGAGAACAAATTATCTAAGAAAAAGAATAGAGAAGAATTACAACTTAAGAAACTATAGTGACATAAAGATTATAAACAAAGAAATGTTTTTAAGAAGCGACGGAATATTCTTCTTGCAGGGCTGCCACTCAGTCACTCAAGTCACTCGTAGTCACTTTTTATTTCCAAGTCACTTTTTAGTTATTTTTTTGTGAAACAGTCACTATAAGTCACTTTCTTCAAGAAGCAGCTACTACAAATAACTTTTTTACAGGAAGGGGTCATATTGGAGTTTTCAAATCTTTCAGACTCCATCCCATAATTACTAATAATTGCACTCTCTTTTTTATCGTCGATTCAAGCCGATCAAAAATATGTGCAATCAAATCGGGATTTTGAAGTTGATAAGTGTTCCTATGGACATAACAGGCCTTTTTGGAGCGTGAACATTAGTCCTCTTAAGTAACTTATTGTCACTTTTTGAAGTAATAACTTTTTAGGGCACGGTGTGAACTTCCGAATGAGGGCAAGTTCAGCGTAACGCTGAAACTCTTTCAGGGGAAGTGCGGGCTTCCCCGTCTCTAACTCTCTTTCTATCCATCCTTCGCTTCCCACTGAGAGCACTATGTAGCGGTGTATAGCGGCATCTGGCACATGCGCACTGCGGTGTTTGTTTGTGTTTGCGTTACACGGATCGGAAAAATGCATTATTTATTGTAGGAATGGAAAAATTAATTAACAATGTAAGGAACAAAATAATGCGAAAGTGTTATTTTTATATTTTTCATATTGAAAACAACTGTTACTTTTTAGGAGAATTACTATACCCAATTTGGTCTAATTTTTTTTGTGATTGTTGAAACAAAAACAACTTTAATTCCCAGCATATGGAGTTATCACTTTTGTTGGGCGTCCCACGGCGGCTCAAGATTTTTTCGTTTGAAATTAGCCATTTTTAGTCACTTATTAGCTCAAATTAGTCACTTTTTCAATGTACATTAGTTTGTGACAGCCCTGATTATAAACAAAAACATGTTTTTAAGAAGCGACGGAATATTCTCCTTAAAGAAAATCATTAGAAATGTAAAGGAAAGATCTTTAGGACCCTATTTTGAAATTTATTCTAGTTCTTTCAGCATGTTATTTGTTATTTGTTTTATCATGTGAAGAGTCCATTCAATTTCAAATGAAAAGAAAAAAAACCCCGGTGTCTGTTCCGTAAGTGCGGCTACTAAATAATCCCACGGTGACACGCAAAATAGGCTGAGCGTTACCGACATCAATTTTATCAGTTAGCGTGTTTTCTGCTCGGGTACATAGCACTTATCCATAGTGGAGATACGGCAGCAATTTCGAATGGTATTCGAAGCTTGCCTCTCGCATAACACGATGTGGGTATCGAGAAATCGATACAAGCCCTGATAGTTTGCCATATTATCCTCATGTAGGGCACATACAGGCTGGTTGAACTACTCCTATTCGAATTTTCCAGAGTTATTCAAGAACCCAGATTAGATCAACAAGCTTCCGAGTGATAAAGCACGATTTAAATATGCTGATAGTAATTGCAAAAATTGCCAAGAGGAAATTTATAATCTCTTCATCTCTTGGACTTCGTAGTAAGTAATGGGTATAAAAATTGGCTGTGACAAAAAATATTTCAGCAGCAATCTAAAATTCGAAAAATTCAGAATTAAAAAAATTCAATTTGTACAAGATTGAAATTCTTGATGTTATTGATTTCTGATACTAACGTTTACCGACACTCGAAATTTTACATGGTTCGTGTCCATGCCTAATTTCTTTTTACGGTAAAGGCAATCATTAGCAAGGAGGCTAGGGTGTCCTGAAAACGCAGACAGTTTAAGATTTTGTTTACAGATCCTCCAATCTGTTTAGGTTTCGAAAAAAAGGAAACACCTGTTTTTTGTCTTTTGTTCTATTTATAATAAGACTCGCTACCCAGACCCTGAAGTTTCCTATAAGAATAACTTTGGAAAAATACATTTATGTAAATTAAGTCGAAAATGTGAAAAATTATCCCTTCATCATCTCATAAAAACTCTTCAAGAAATACGAATCAGTGAAATAAATTATTTTAACATCCTCTAAGCCCGTTACCTGTTTCTCAAAAATTACCCCATTGGAGTGCAATATGAAGGTTTTGATGAGTAGGGTAGTGGAACCAGTCGTCGGCTGTTCTGTGAAGGCGATTCTAAATCGCGTAATAATTAAAATTTTAAAGCGCCTCGTGGAAAATGTTGAGCACTGTCCAAAAGAATGGTTTTGATTTTTCATTAGAATCTTAGGGCTAAGGGTCAAAATTGGCCGACTAAAGGATTTTTGTGTTTTATGTACTTTTTACAAAATATTTTTTTCACTCAGTGAATTATTTTCTCGAAAACAATCATAATAAATAATATACTAGATAATATTAGAAATAGTCAGTGGTACATCAAAATATTTTACATTCAACTGTTTATTCAGCCAATACTGTTAAACACGGAGCTTATCAAAAGTGGCTGACGACTGGTTACACTACCCTATTCCCTTGCTTATAATAGCTTTTTCTTTATTTTCTTCTCCAGATTCTTATAAATAAATTAATAACAACATTTGGGGTATTTTCAAATTGATTGGCAATTGATTATGGTATTTTCAGAAGAGAGGAATTAAAAAAAATCGTTTCTTAAATTCAAAACTCGGCACAATTTTAAAGTGCCCTCTACCTAATTTTAAATAAAGAAAGTATTTCAAGCAGTCTTTGAAGTAGAAGTAGTATTCCGTAGAAGAAATTTTTCTAAATTATGATGGATAGCTTGTTTACATTGTTCCTTGCAAATTCATCTTTTTTTAGTTAAAAAATCAACTACTTGTTTGAAATTTAAACCTTTTTTGTAGAAAATCAAATTTTCTTGTTAAAGTTGCATTATTTCAATTCCAAATTTACCTCTGGTTGAAATTTGAACTACTTTGTTAAAAATCAGTTCATCTTTTTTTGGTGAAGAATTGAAGTATTTAGTTGAAAATTGATTTTTGAATTTGCAAATTGAACTATTTCTTTGAGAATTTATATGCTTCATGGAAAATTTGCCTTTTTTGTAGAAAATTAATCTTTATAGTCCAAAATTCATGTTTTTGCTTAAAATACATCTATTCATTTGAAGATTCAACATAATACCTGAAAATTCATCAGATCTAGTTCAAATTCAACATTTCGGTGAAAATCTGTCTTTTTGAATTGGAAATTCAATTATTCCGTTAGAACTTCACATATTTTGTGGCAAAACCGATTTTTTGGAGAGAATTATTTTTTTCTTCGGAAGTTAATATTCTTCTTCAAAAATTCTTTCTTACGGTTAACAATCCAAGTTATACAGTTAAACGTTTTTCATTTTAGTCGAACAATCATCTAGTTAAAAACTCTTATGTTTGGTTTAAAATTAATTTTTCAAGCCAAGCATGTCACTATTCCATTTTTGTTTGCAAATTTTTTTTTCATGTTTCAAATTCCAACCATTCTGTTCAAAAATTGTATTCTTTGGTTGAAAATGATTTTTCGTCAAAAATTGAACTATTCAAAAATTGAACTAGTTCAAAATTCAACTGCTCCAGTTGAACATTTACAATTTCATTTGATTCTTCATCATTTTGTGTATAAATGTAATAATTTGTTAGACAGTTTTTTTTGCTATAAGTAATCTTTTTTAACTAAAAATTTAACTTATTCCAATGGGAAATTCCATAGTTTCATTTAAAAATCTATTTGTTTAGTTAGGCAATAATTTTTTTCATTTTAAACTTTGAGTAATCAAATTTCCGTTGACACTTTATCTTTTTCAGTAGAAATTAATTTATCTCTTTCAAAACTCAACTCCTTCAGTTAACGATTTTTTTTAGCATTAAAAACACTTATGCTTGGTTTAAAGTTGGTTTATTCAAACTAAAATTGTTACTGTTCCATTTTTGTTTGAAAATAATTAGTTTTCGACTTTGAAATTCGACTATTTTGTTCAAACATTATATTTTTTCAGTGAAAATGATTCTTTCTATTTTGAAATTAATCTTTCTATTTGAATAATCTTCTTCATGGTTGGAAAGGAAAGTGCTCCAGTTGGATATTTATCTTTTTATTCTAAAATTTATCCTATTGTTTTCAAATTTAACTGTTCTGGTTGAAGATTCATAATGTTATTTGAAAATTCCTCACATTGGTTGAAAAATGATCTATTTTGTTGGAAATCTGTTGTTTTTTTGTTGTCGCAAATTGATTTCTCTAGTTGTAAGTTTAATGTTTAACTGTTCTAATTTTCGTTAAAAAAATATTTTTTTTGTTGAAAATTAGAGTACTTTTTTCAAAATTGATTTATTTTGCAATGTTTGATCTGTTGTGTAAAGGATGTTTAGAATGAACGTCATAAATAAAAATTAATGTAAGCGTTTTGCGACAAATGTAAATATTTTGCTTCTAGTTGACCGGGAAAATTGAAAAGTTTGACCGTGAAGAACCGGAAATGACCGGGAATTTTAAATCGTCCGCCGAATCGCCACCCTGTTGATATCTAATGTTTTTGTTTACTTCCTTGAAGAGTTTCCATGCGATGGTGGAGAGGAAGCCTCTTATATGTATGTATATATATATATATATATATATTTTAATGAAAATATATAATAAGGTATTAAACCTTTTCTAAAATTTCACGTTTCGAACCGAATTGCAAAAAATTTGTTTTTCCCAAGTTATTGGGGCCCAAGGAAACGAACCTTATTTCATCTACATCATATTTTTTTTTTTAATATTGCATCTTTTCTCAAAATATTTCATGAAACTTTCAAATTTGAATTATTTCATTTTAACATCAAATTGTTCATGGAAGAATTTAGAATGTATAATAAAGCTTTTGAAAAACGTACGAATAGCAAGCGAAATTTCACAATAATTTCTCTCAAAAAGTTATTATTTTACCTTGACAATAGATGTGTAATCCAACTAAAATTTCAAAATAATGAAGAATTCATCAATACAATAATTGTATATCTGACTATTGGTTATAACTCGAGAAAGAGCGAATGTGTAAGTGGATTAATTAATGTTGTCACATGTGACAAGACAGACAGACATACTTTCTTTGCGAATTATTGCCTCGTCCGCGTTTTCTTCTCTGATCTTATAAACATGAACATAATGTTCCATTTGGATTCGACCTGAGAATAAAAAAAAATCGTTCTTGAGGAGGGTTGCGACTCTTTCCGGTCGGCCAGGAAGTATTCGAGTAAATTTACATTTGGCATTTGGCACGCGGCCTAACGAGAGGTTGAGCCTTCGACAATAAGTCCATAGCTTGCAGAGAAAAGCGAGAAGAAAATAACTTTTCTACGAGACTCGTGATCTTGTCGGTCGTAAAAATCGTGCCCTAACATTGACACTAACTACCGAGTGATAATTATCACTAATTGTCGATTAACTTACAGCTTTTAACACGATCAGGCTCGCCTATGGCCTTTGTTTCATTGAAAAATTGATTTGTTTTCAAAATGAACTTATGATTTTTGAACATTTTCTTTAAGAATAATAATAAAATAATGTAAAATTGTACAATAATCAAATAATAATTTACAATATAAATTAATTATTTTCAACCTTATAACGATTCGGAAGTGATTTAAAGTATTTTTCAATAGTTTTTAACTCAGTGGCTGGATTTTGAATGTTGGTGAAAACTTATGAAAATTTTTCGTTTAACATTTAAAAATTATGTCTGGAAATTCATGTTAGAAAAGAAGTGTTTTTTAGAACATTTTAAAATAATTTGACATTTCGTTTTTATATTTTATATAAATATTTATTTTTATATTCTCTTCTTGTTGATGTGAAAGGGCTCAATTGAATTGTTTTTTATGGTAGGACATCTCGAACCCAATTTTTTATTAGATAAAAAGTTATGAATGATAATGTTCAATGGAAATTGAGAGAATGTGTGAAAATTCACCGAGTCAAAGGTTTACTGTTGTCAGAACGGTTAATAAAAAAGAAATTTTAATGTGAAAGGGAAATTCCTTTTATACATAAAATGTTCATAATAATCTTTCATGTTTATCACTCCAATTTGAAAATAATTCATGAAATAAGATAAACGTCCATTACTCTATGCTTATGAGAAGACATGTTACTAGAAATTTGCATTAATCTGATAAACAAATAATATATTCCGCTAATCTTTCAGGGTCAGTATTCTTAATGCTTATATTGTCATACGATTGCAAGTTGCAAGCCTTCAAGAACATTGTAACTTTTAATAATATCCGGGTTGCGCATTCTTTATTTAAAAACAAGTTCAGTTCAGTTTAGAAAGTACAGACTAATTGAAGCTAAAATATTGTTTGACACAGATTTCAGTAAAAATACAAATTAGATTATAAGTATTAACGTGGTAACTTAACTAACAGAGAATTAAAAAATATTCCAAAAAAATACAATGTATGAATTCTGATAACAAATCTAAAATTGAATGTTAAGATTTCGAACATTTTCGTCATAACTTGATAGGTAGTGTTAATGCTTAAATTAAGGTTGAAATACCATCAGTTTTTAATCGTTCAAAATATATCCCCGTATTTTGTATTAATTCAAACTCTCAAAATGTATTTTTCAAAATAACAGAGTAATTCTACTGAAAACACCAAAATTTAAACGCCTTGTAGGTGCTTTAAATGATCGAAAATTATGTGAGAGAAAATCTTAAAAATGTTTTAGTTTCAATTATCCAAATGAATATTTCAAAGTTCAAAATTAGTAAGAGTTTCGTTAATAACAGATTATTAAATTTTCTCTTTCAATTGAAATTGGTGAAATTACACTAAAATCAGTGGCTCAGCTAACAAGACTACAATCGGAGAAAACCCACTGATTTATACTGAAAACTCTGTGAAGAACAACTGAGATGCGAGTAGTGAAATTCATGAGAAGTTTTCTTTCCTAATCAGCTTATCCCCTATATGAAGAGTAAATATAATAATGAATATAATCAGGGTGGCGACTTGACCGGGAAATGACTGGAAATTTTATTGACCGGGAAAACCGGGAATGACCAAGAGTTCAATTTAAAAACCGGGAAATTACTTGACCTAACGTAGACAATTCAAAATTTTTACCATGAAAATACGAGAAATAACCGCTTTCTTTTTATGAATTAAAAAGAGATCTTATCGTTTGATTTGGAGTATGTAACGTTCCTTAGTCTGATTCTGACAATTTTTAAATAATATGTCAATATACTTTATGTTGCTCTGCGAGATTTTCTTTAGTTGACTCTAGTTTAATAATCAAATTGATGATAGCCCAAACTTACAGAAAGAATTATTTTCTCAATTTTCTTAGAAGAAATTCATTTATCACGTTTTATTTGTTTTCTCTTCATTTATCTGACTTGCGACAGGGAATTTCAGAAAATAATTATAGTTTTTATTTTAGGGCAGGGAGTTTCAGTATACATATAATTTCACTTGGAACAAGGAATCTTTTACATGGAACGGGAACTTTTCAAAATAATTTGTTTTCGAATTGAGAAGAGAGGAAATTGAGAAAATTGCTCTTCCAATTCAAAATTCGTCAGATTTCAAAGTCCCCTCTTCATAATTTTAAATGAAGAGAGTTTATATTGTTCATTGCGAATTCATCCTGTTTTAGTTAAAAATCGACTACTTGGTTGAAAGTTAGTCTTTTGTTGGAAATTACACTGTTTTGTTGAAGGTGCAATACTTTATTTTATAATTCTCCTCTGATTGCAAATTTAACTATTTTGTTAAAAATTAATTCCTCTGTTTTTAAAAAAGATTCAATTATTCAGTTGAGCATTGATTTTTGAATTTGAAATTGAACTATTTCTTTGAGAATTTATTCCCTTCCTTGAAAATTCGCCTCTTTTGTAGGAAATTAAACTTTATGATTGAAAATTCACCTTCTTCGCATAAAATATATTTATTCCAGTTGAAGATTCATAATTTTATCTGAGAATTCATCAGTTTGGTTGAAAATCAATTTCTTTAACTGAAAATTTAACTGGTTAATTTTTAGTGGAAAATTGATCTTTTATAGTTAAAAATTCAACTATTTAGATGGAAATTTGTCTTTACGGATTGATTAATTAAATCGTCGAAAATTCATATATTTTGTTGGAAACTTGATTTTTGGTATAAAATTATATTTTTCTCCAAAAGTGACTTATCTTGTTCGAATTGAAAATTCAATGATTTTGCTGAAATTTCACATATTTTATCGAAAAAATGGATTTTTTGGTATGAAATAATCTTTTTCTTCGAAAGTTACTTTTCTTCTTCGAGAATTCTTCTTTACGAATAACAATCAATTTTGAACAGTTGAATATCTTTCATATCAGTCAAAAATTCATCTGGTTGAAAACTCTTATGTTTAGTTCAAAATTAACTTCTAAGCCAAAAATGTAGCTATTCTATTTTTGGTTGGAAATAATTATCTCTAACGTTCAAAACTTAACTATTTTGTTGAAAAGTTGTATTTTTTTGGTTGAAAATTATTTTTGGTTAAAATGTCAGTGGAGGTTCCATCATTTCGAATAAAAACTCGGTTTTCTGGTTTAAAATTCAACTGCTACAGCTAAACATTTACAATTTTATTTTACATGCTCATTTTTTCTTCTCATAAGTAATTTTCCCAATTGTCAATTCTATAGTTGTAGTTAAGAATTCATTTGTTTGGTTAAATTCAAATTTTAGTATTAATATTTTGTTCGACGATAATTTGTCTTTTTTACTAAAAATTAATTCATCTGTTAGAAAATTGAACTCTTCCAGTTGATGATTCTTTGTTTTAGTGAAAAACTCTTATGTTTGATATGAAATTAGAGTCTTACATGAAAAATGTTACTGTTCCATTTTCGGTTGGAAACAATTATTTTTTCAGATCAAAATTCAACTATTTTGTTAAAACATTGTATTTTTTGGTAGAAAATCAATCTTTCAATTAATCGACTTGTTTGAATATTCACCTTCATGGTTGACAATTGAAGTGGCCTAGTTAAATATTCATCATTTTAGCTGAAAATTCATCTTCTTGGTTTACAATTCAAACTGTTCCAGTTGAAGATTCATAATGTTATTTGGAAATTAATCACTTTGGTTGAAAAATGAACTATTTTGTTAGAAATTAATTTTTATTGTTGTTATCGGAGATTTTTTTTCCATTTGTAAGTTTAACTGTTCCAACTTTTAAAAAAGAATGATATTTTTTCGTGGCAAATTTGAGTATTTTTTCCAAATTCATTTATTTTGCAATTCTTGATCTGTTTTGTTAAAGGATGTTTAGAATGGATGTCACGAATTGAAATAGATGTTTGCGTTTTGCGACAAATATGAAATTGTTACTTTTAATTGTCCGGGAAAATTGGAAACCTTGACCGGGAAAAAACCGGGAAATGACCAGGAATTTGAAATTGTCTGCCAAATCGCCACCCTAATAATAATCAGTTTCACTTTCATTCAAATGCTATTGAAGCGTTCTTTCAAATTACCATTCTCATTACCAAACAGTTCATACATTACACCCAACTTAGAGGAAATATCTTTCGACGTTTCCACACAGAATCTGTAAATTATGCATGCACCAGGTTTCGTACGTGTCTTAAGTGCTTAGTGACGTACATTAATTGCACATTCACGTGGATCTGTACCTATTCGTTGGTGCGCGTCATACTGAATTACCGTGACCCATGACTCACGGGCAATATGAATTTAAAGTACAAAAGAAAAAGGTCCGATAAGAAATTCTCTAGAATGCTAAGGTTAAAAAGAGAAGACCAGTTCGTACAGTGCATCTTGGGCACTTTTTTCTCAAAGTTTTTTCGCCCTCTGGCAACTGAGCTCGATGGGAGAATCGATTGATTGCCTTACTGCAATCATTCTTCAGAGCACACAACGTGTGCAGAATGCATCTCGATTATGAATAAATGCTCAATTAACTTTCATAAACAAACTTCCACACGGTTTTTTATCTCAATTATTCCAGTTGTAAATTTACTTATTTCTTTCACGAAAAATTCTTATAACAATTTATGTGTTTTTTTTTTTTTATTTTAAGGAGTTTGAAATCAATGTATCGGCGTGTCCAAGGGACAAGATTTTATCCTACCTTGTGCGGCAAACGCTATTCAACGACTATTCAATGTATTATTTTCAAAAATATACAATTTATTGCTTTATTTGAGAATGTATTTCAAATTTGAATAGATAATTTAATATCCATCAACTTTTTAGTTATTTTGTTAACGTGCATTGTTAATGCGAGTTTCATTACAATTAAACAAGAAAAATTCATTAATACGCTGAAGGATTGTATGCTTTGAATGAAACAAATAAAAGATATGACAATTGAGAATTGGAATTTTTCTAATTCATACATTTAATATTATGCAATTCCAGATTTGAAAGTTAGAAATTGAAAGAACATATTCCAAATTCAGCGTAACAAAAGGACGATGTAAAAAGGCGAACAAGTTGGAATGTTTGCAAGTTATAGTATTATATAATATTCCTAAATAGAGTTTTTTTTCTCATACTTGAAGAATCTCTTGCCACTCTTGATTTCATTGTCAGATAAAAAATATGAATCAGCATGAAGGAGAAACTGAAACGATAAGAAAACAAAATGAAATATGTCTAATTCTCATTCTATTTCGATATCGTCGTCGTACTCACTGTTATTATCAGGGACAACGACTTTAGCAAATGTCGAAAAAAATGTTCGTTCATGACGATAATCAGTGTTTTTAATTTTTTTTTTAAGTGTCACTAACATCAGTTATCTTAATGCTTTCAGGAATGACTTCTGCTGGGCTTGAGGTGCGCGAGGCCGGGCGAGCATTGCGCGTTCAAACCGAAGCACCACATCTCGTTTCAATGGGAAGTGGAAGACTATCTACCTCAGTGACTCTGCATCCCTTGCCAGAAGGTAAAAATGATGCAGAAATATTTTATTGCACAATTAAGATCATTCTTGAAAGTGCAAACAAATAAATGTAATGACTATAGAGGATGATGAGATAAGAAGTCTGGATACCAGCATTAAGAGTATGGGTCTTAAAATTAACGGGAATAAAACAATGCTATATGATGCACGTCAGTGTTTCCCTGGACAATAAACAGCAAAGTCCAGCCCACTTGAAACGCTCAGAAACCCACGGTTTTCACGCATGTGTTGAGGAAAAATTATTGTGTTTGAAAGAAGTTGTGAGAACAAGTTGATAGTTATGTGTATCTTAGAAGTTTATGTACTGCTTACGAAAACATAGATCTAAGTCTAAGAGATATCCAGGCATATAAATGAGGGTGGAACGATTATCGGCAGTGTGCAGCAATAGGGTGGTCCAAAAATGCATTGGAAAAGTTTTTTTCGAATTTTTATGAAAAACGCCTGGAAATTTGTTCGAATCTCAAAAGAAAAAACGCATTAAAAGTTTTTTTTTATATTCAGAGGTGGCGCAAGCCCCATGAAGCTTAACACGTATTTCCCATAAGAAAAAATTTGTTCTTGTAAATTATATTCAGAATTCTCAATATGAGGTGAATCAAGTTCGAAATTCACCATTTCTCTCCACAATTTTTTACAGAATGCAAATAAAATATTAGTGAAAAAATGTGTTTTTCGAGTTTTTGGCGCTAATTATGATTTTTAGCGGTTTTTTAACGCAGATTGATTTAAATACATGAAACACTACTTTATACTGATAATTAGATGTTAATTTTAATTGTTTGAACAATTTATTATTGTTTTTTAAAACTTTCGTTCAGAAAAGGGTTTTTTCTGAATTTTTTCTGAATTTTTATATTTTCTTTTCAACTTTTAAGTCAAAGCGAGGTAAAAATCAAATAAAGTTAACAAAAATAATTGTTGAAACAATTTGTTCTCACTCAAAGTAAGTAATTATTTTATTTAATTTAGCAAAAATTATTGTTTAAACAAATTGTAAATGTTTGTAGCTATCTTCTCTTGAATTATTACTATATAGTTGCAGTTTTTTCCTGAAATTTTGAACTTTTTATCACTTTTCAATTAGATTATAGTAATGATTGATTCATGTTGAAAAAATCATTGCTCAAACAATTTTTTATCATTGCTAATAATATTTTCTTTGCTTAATGATAGAAACTTGCGGTTTTTTCTGAAATTTTTAACTTTTTGCCC